>DWAN01005408.1:0-11273 GCA_018230445.1 Heliconius hewitsoni
ATATATATATATATATATATATATATATATATATATATATATATATATATACAAGTTTGGACGAGATCTCCTGTAAACTTGCCGATTTTCACATCCGACAATGTTAAAAGGGACTGGCAAAATGTTCTATTTGACACTGGAGACGAAGTGGCAGTTAATAAAATGGCATAAATGATAGAGTGCACTAGGTGACCCTAAGTATTTATAAGTTAAAAAGTTAACTTTTTGCACAGGGTGGTGTAATCCTAGTGTCTCACGACGAGCGCCTCATCCGTATGGTGTGCAGGGCGCTGTGGGTGTGCGGCGGCGGCTCCGTCACCTCCGTCGAGGGCGGCTTCGACGAGTACCGCAAGATTGTTGAACGTGAACTTGAGGCGCAAAATAATAAATAATACACTAACAAATAAACTCGTATAAGAGAGAAGTAGGGACACGTGCATGGTTAGAGGTAATTTATCGGTAAATTTTGAAGGATTTTATTTTTCTCCAGTTTAACTATATTACCCTGCTTGTAATGCTGTAGACAAAGGGAACCTAGTGTTAAGATCTCCGTTTCCCGCGCACCGCAATTTTTCCCGACTGCTAAGGAAGGGATATTACGTTATTTTTTGATAACAATTCATAAGTAGTAGTTATTCATAATTATTCCAAAAATAATATGTAAAAAAATTTGGTTATACGACCACTAAAAATCTTAATTAAAATGTTTACACACAAAACCTTAAAAAATACCAAAAAAAAATGGCATATCATCTCTATCCATGCATGTTTTTGAGTAATACACGATAACGCTGTTAGTTGGTTGTGTATTTGTTACTAGTAAAGCTAAATATAGTTTGTTGTGTATTCTGTGTATGAGTAATGTTAGTTATTGTTGTATGTATGGGTGAGTTTTTCAAGTAATTTTAAATATATATGTTTAAGTTAGTATTTTAAATTAATCCTATTATTATATTAGTTTCATATTATTTTGACTTTTGTAATAAAAAAATCGCAGTGATTTATCATAAGTAACTATGTATTGAATTGAAGTATATAAGTATAGATAGATATAATGTTTTTTTTATTTAAACTAAATCAATCTTTATAAAACTGATTGTTGTGAATGTATAATATTCTCTAGTATTGTTAATATTTGTGTACCTAAATATTATGATATTGTTATAGTAACAATCAATTATGATAAATTAAAAGTAAGTATATATTCCTTCCTAATTCATTTAATTTTTGAAATGTTTACAATTCAATATTTTCGCTATTTTCGTGAAGACACTCCTCTTTTTTTATATAATTTGGTAACTTGCCGTTTTGAAAAATTCACCTGTATAATTAATAGTGATTTACATCTGCTCCAAATGAAATATATGTATAAATAGAATATACGAAATTAAAATGCAGGATGTAATATTATATGCGTAGTAATAATAATGTATATAATATCTTTAAATTAATTATGTCTAAAGATTTCTTCCAATGTAAATTTACGAGTAAAATGATATAAGACCAACTAACAGCAACTCGTGTCAACTGACGCTGTGACTGCTAAAGTAATCGTGTAAAAAGTACCACTAAATTATAATTATGTATGTATTTATACGTCGTGTTGTCTTTATTTATTTAGCAGTTCAAGGACGAAATGAAAAACTGATAATATTGAATGCAAATTTTTATTTCATACCTCCGACCTTACTCCATTCTCATTAAATAAATTCAGCATACATTCAATATAGAATTGAAATACACGCGGAAACCATGGCAAATTATAGTATAAAATTAATTAACTTAGAGAATATTTACAAATTAAAGTTCACAATTCAAATACATAATATACAATTATAATAGTGACTGAAGTAAACAACGGAATAGTTAAAAGATAAAATAATTATTTCGATTCCAATTTTCAAATAAAATGTTCAGTATTAATTAACATCTCATATTAAGCCATTATATACTTTCGTCTCTTAAATAAATGCATTATTATTGTTTCTTTTTATGAAGAACGTTTACGTTACTCTATTTCGGAGGGTAGATATTTGTGAAATACGATAATAAATTAAATCTTGGGACTGTTATGGATGGGATGCAATTTATATATGAATATGCTATAGAATCAACTATATCAGAACGTATTGTATGGCAACCGTTGACGGTTCTGGTACAAATAAAAGTAACGCTAGCAGATCACAAAACCACTTAAACTAAAAATGTCCAGTTGGCAATGACAAATGGCGGTTGATCACTCGACTCTCGCGGACGAGAGGGGGTCGTTGAATAAAAATACATTATTGATGTTTCTTGCGCCTAGGTTTGGTCTTGTCGGCGTTTCTCAGTACTTCAGCGTAAGATAACTCCAATTTCCTCAACTTGTGTATCTCCTGCGACGCAGTGCTCTGTTTAACTTCCCAGGAATCTGTCTCCGAATTCCAACCTTGATAAACTTTACCCGTTCGGCCGCTAACGCTTGGTGTTGGCGAGTTTAAGTTCCTATTGTAAAATTGAAGAGTTGAGCCATTCCATTCGCCTTCGACTGGCTTGACAAGAGGACTAATTTCGATCGGTCTGTAGTCTCTCCTCTTTTTGTTAGATGATTTCTGGTAGACGATCTTGGGTGGTGATGGGAATACAGGGGAATCAGCTCCTTGTCGGTCTTGGCTGTGTTTGCGATTGCGATGTCTGGACTTCTTTCTAGTAGCTGCAATGTATTCCAGTGGTTGGCGCACCAGCGGTGTCATCACTTTCTCTTTTTCTTCTTCCTTTTCTTTTTCTTTTTTGTTTTCTGGTTGCTTAGGGACCTCACTGGGGCTCTCAACTACTGGTTCGCTCTCTTTATTATTTATCACTTGGTTTTCCTTAGGTTCCTGCTTTTTAGCGGGTTCCGCAACGGGTTGTTCCTTCTCCTTTAATGTTGGTGTTTCCGGAGCAGTGATATCAGACACTGGAATCGATTGTTCAGACATTACAGACGACAAAACGCTCTGTGTATCATCAGTGAAGTTGCCTGGAGGTTCCTCCGTGGCGGGTGTTACTGGTGGTACCTTTCCTGTGGTAGTATCATCTAACAGGGGTAGCTGTTCGCCATCGTCCTTATTTTCAGCTGCCTTTTTCAGTATTGTAAATATTTCCTTAAATAGTACACGATATTCCGGCCTATTACGGAATCGACTGTCCATCGGACTGACATCATCGTAAATGCTAAAGCGATAATCTTCACCATCGGCAATCGTGCACAAGAAAGAACCAGGTCTTTCGCGTTCTGTTTGAGTAGCTTTGTTGCTCGTTTCGTCTGAAAAGCCCGAGCTCGACGTTTCAGCTTCAGAGAAGTCAGGTGTTTGTATGATTTTCTTGCGCGACGTAGATTCAGATTTCTTTTGTTGACAGTTTTCTTTATGAGCGTCCTCGCCGTGCCCGCTCTCCTCATCTGTATCTTTAACGCTGAATTGGCTGTAATCGCCTGATGTCTGTAGCTCATCTTGCAGCGAGACAGGTCCAGACTGTTGTTGTGCGCCAGGTATAGAATTAGATTTATTTTTCCTTACGTTCTTAACCTGCGACAACTGAACTTCGAGCAGAGCCTCATACTTCTGCACCAACTCCCTGTAAGGGTTATCATGGCCATCTTCTTTGTTGGCCCAAATACCTTGCAGTAGTTTTTCCTTGGCATTCTGTAAAGATATTCAGAATTTTATATTATGGATTAGATGATTTCTATCTTTTGATCGTTTGACGTTCACAAATGGTTCTAGTTATAATGATGTTACAATTTTTAATGACAATGATGTCAGTGAAGATAATATAAAAATGTGATGAATATTGTTGTTATTGGAATATTATTATATAAGTAGTTATTTCTGAAATACATGGAGATAAAGTTTTTATTTTGTTTGTAATTTACCTTACGTAGATGTAGTAAGAGCGATCATCCTCTGGATTACTATTAAGTTAGGTGAAAAATGATACTTGCTACGTGTCAAAAATACACCCATTACTCCACCATAATTAAAAATCGATTTAGCTGACAAAAGCACACGTTAATGAGATATGCACACAATATTAATTGCTGGATTAGTAATTATTCAAAATCAACACATATAATGAGCTATTAGTAGATCGTTAGCTATTATATTTCTCGGACGGACTTCAAAACAGTTAACGTCACACTAAACACGTTAGATGAACAGAATACCTTCACCAATGATTTATTAGCGTGCATTCTCTTAGTCTAATAACGTGTCAGTAATGGACGTACCTTCGACTACATGCGATATATCCAAAGAAAACTACTGCAAATGCGCTTCATAATGCATATGCAAAGCGTGATCAACAACATCAGGGGCAGTTCGAATAGTTTTGTCGCCTAGAACGATCAAAACATTCTCGTGAGAATTTAGAGGGGTTGTACCAACCTCTGCTCTCCGGTTGGTTACTTAGTAAGTAATCGCCTTAAATATCTTATCTTTGATGACTATTCTCGATGATCTCTTACCGATATTATAATTCTAATTGGTTAGTGGTTAGTAAAGTTAAAGTTGCACTTATAGGCGGAATAGTGAGTTAATAGTTACAGTTTATTAAAAGTATATCTTTTACAAAGAGCTACAGACATATATCTACTGTTAAAATACAGAATTGGCTAAAGAAGGAAGCGTAGAATAGAAAATTAAGATGCAAATACTAAAAATCATTATACATACATCAAATTTGACAAGTTTGCTTGTGACATGGTCGTCACGCGGACTTTGCTGGCCTGGAGTGAGGATAATAGAACTTATAGCGCTTCTGTCATCGTCGTCTCCGTCGAGTATCGAGGACATGTCATCGCGCTCCATACCTCGTAGACATCGTACGCAGAGTTGACCTTGTCTGAAATCGTTTAGTTTTAGCTTATATGTTATGTTATGCACATATTTTTGTTTATACAGCATGAAACTATTTATTCTTACTGAATTGTATATACTAATTAAAACCTTACCTCTTGACTTATTTAATAATAAAAAACTACATTAAAGATATTTTTTTATATTTTATTTGTAAACCTAATAAAAATGTATGCGCCGAACAACATTAACAATCACGTGGGAGTAATAAATAAAAAATTACCTGACTTCTTCAAGGATGGAGAATTCCTCGTGCATCGATTTCGGCTCATCATCTCGTTGATGCCAATTTCTTAGCTGTTCCTGCAGTCTATTGTTCTCCTGTATCACCGATGCTAATTGTTCTTCAAGCTCTGTTACTCTCCTCTGCTCTTGAGCGAAAGCTACTTTGTTCTCTCTCAACTCATCGCTTAACCTCAGCAAGTCCTCGTCCTCTTTTGTCAGTTCTGGAAGAGGCGCCACTGATTTTTGTGGTGTGATGTTAACATTTTTGTTGTTTGGTATCGTAGTATCTGTAGGTTTTAGTTCTTTTTCTTTGGGTTTTTCGCTTTCAGGTTTTCTCTCCGCTCGCCGTCTGACGATTTCTAATTGCGCGTTCAGATCGTCCACAGTCTTTTGGAACTCCTCACACTTGTTTTCCAAGCTTTCGATGGTGCTGCATAAACTGAAATTGTGACACATATTTAATTGACTGAGTTTTACTACTTTTACATGGTGAAAAGTAAATACATTTGAAATTATATTGAGACTAAGCGACAAGAACATTAACGACGTCCATATTTTCTTATTGTAAGATTATTATATTACATTGTGACAGCAATAAGTACAGGAGAAACATTGCGAAATAACAACAAATGATGGAAAAGAAAACCTGATGATTAGAGCAATGCGCTGTGCGTTGAGTAGATGACATATTATTTGTTACGGTAATGAACTCACGTCTTAATGTGTTTCTTGTCGGCGGCGTGGTCGACCGCGAGCCTGTGGTTCGCGCGCTCCAAGTCTTGTATGCTCACTTCCAGCTGCTCGTAGATTCTCAGTCTTGAGTCGTTTACTTCACGCAATGCTACCGTTTGCTTTGTTAAGTACTGGAATTAAAAAAATATTTTTTGGTATATCTAATGTTTATTGCATTGAGTTTGCAGAGCTCTAAGCTCTGTGATAGTCGATGTTTGTGTTATAAATTGATGTCATTTATCTCTTATTTTTAAATCAGCTTTACGCTGTATCCTGTACACAGGAGGGTAGGCAGAGGGAAACTAGTGTTAAGACACTCCGTTCTCCGCTTTCCGCCGAGTTCTGGAGGCATTGCGTGTTCAATTGCGGAACTCAATGCCGCGCTTTACTTTGACACCAGAGCGAAGAAATGAAAATAATATTCATCTCGTCGAGTGGGGATCGGACCCTACACCAGTCGATTTTACTTACTGTCACACTTTGTGCCCCTGCGCCACGACTGGCCTCAATCTGGCATCTTTTTTTAAGCATTTTTTTAATGTCTCATTAGAATAATAACCGTTATTAAAAAAATTATGGTAACTCATACAATGTCGGTATATTGTAATGATAAATGACTGATGAGTGTATATCATCAATAGTTTTAGGTATGTAAGTAGGTATCTTTTATTTTTTTAGCATCACGCTATATCACGCACATAGCAGAGTAGGTAGGACACAGGGAACCTAATTAGAAGAAAAGACTACTAAGTAACCTAATAGAATATTTCTGCTTAAGACATTGGAAATTGCAATGAAAATTTGAATAAATATAGGAGTAACCTAGACATACATAAAATATACTTAAATTTCTTCCCAGTCTTTCGTCCCAGTTTTGAGTTTGCCAATCACTAAAATATTTATAATTATTTCTAGCATAACAGCTAATTCGTACCTCGATCTCTTGTGCCTGGTCTTCGATAACATTTTGGTGTTGGCGCAACGCAGTTTCTAGCTCCTTATTTCGCTCCAAAAGTGTTTTGCCGAGTTCAGCCGCGAGCTGCAAATCTGAAACGAAATTTTATTCTCGTTAGTTCTAAGAACAAACGTTGGGAAAGTAATAAATTATGCAAAATGAGCAATGCGGACGTGGTGTCGGACGAAATTGACGTTGCAATTATCTCATCGGATGCTATCACGTCGCCGCGCGCTGGTGGTGGTGGGGCGATAATGTGAGGAAACATTATTGAATTCCAAGTAAACTGTAAATGTTTCGTTTCCGTATTCTACGTCGGTGATACAAATTTACGCATATATATTATTAAACAGTGACTTGTTCTTTTTTTAATGCGTAAAAATATGAAAGTAAAGTTTAGATTTTAAACTATTTTTTTCAAATCGGTTGCATAGTTGCTATTATGTCAAAACTCATTCAAGGCAGCCATTTCTTGTTTATTCTGTAATGTTACTAATCACGGTCGTAGTCTAGAGGCGGTCGTAAAAGCGCCGGTCGATTGCGCCAACGCTTGTTCAGATGAAGTATGGATAATAACCACTGCGTGGCGCAAGACTCGCAGCAGTCACGTGGTCCACTTCGTTTCGAGAGTAACGCATGACACGTACATAACTGGCTACCTTGTCTTTCGAGTCTTCACAAAGCCCGACAACGCGGCCACGATACCATCGTGAAAGGCAAACGTACACGGCATTGCCAACCTTGCAGAGTTAAACTTTAAAATTTCAAGTATATTCAAAAAATAAGGTCAATGAATAGTGAAACAAAGCTAGTACTAAATTTACTTTGTTCGACCGTAAATTGTAATAGCGTTTGTGTATATTATGATCTTGAAGAGTGTAGGAAATACCCGCGTTTATTTCCAAATGCACAGTCTAAATTTGACTGATATGAAGCTGGTCCCAGTACATAATTATGGCAGTTAAGCGCTCATTACAAATTTTAAGTATGGCTGCTAGTGAATTCAATTTTAATACAATAAGAACTTACTATATACTTCCTCGTTTGATAACAAATTATGCTATACAATTTCTATGAATAAGAATCTGTCGTTTAACTATTCATGTGTTATATATATATGTGTGTGAATTTTTCCACCTACATACATAAGTATATTCAAAAGTTGTGTGAAAATATTGCAAGCTGTATGAGATAACACTCAGTTTGCGTGCATAATAGTACAACTGGCCATTCATACACGTATTATTAAAGAAAAATTAATATAAAACATAATTATCACGTTACATAAGCCATTATTTAGTCTAATGATTAAGTTAGTTGTTTCGGTAATAAAATCGTACGTAGGTATATAATATTAATGATGGATAATTAAAAGTTAAATCCAGTTATAATGTTATAGAATATTTAGCTCGTAATCAACAATTTGTTCACTTAACACTAACGTTTTTTTAGTTTCGCGCTTTTTACCTAGTGGAGAACCTAGCAAGAGAACTAAGCGCGAAACGCTTGCGTACCTCTTCCGCCTCGTTCTCTGCCATTAACCTCCCCATACATGACATCTGAGGGGTCCTCATGGTTCTCATGCGATCTTCCTCTAGTATCATCGATACTATATTTTCGTAAGCTTCAGCTGACCTAACCTCATTCACTCATACTCCCGACGTACCCAAATGCTCTAACTTATAGTATGTATTTAATTATAAATTTGATGCTAACACAAAGATCAATCAATAATTGGCAAACTAAAAACAAGTTTTTATAAAAATAATAATTTTCTTCACTTATTTAAAAAAACTGTTACAGATTAGAAATATTTTAAAATTTGCCTTAAGAGGTAATTGTAAAAAATTATGTTAACGTTTTTATACAAAATAATTTAAAAATATAATAAGTTGTCTATAAAGCCTAGTAAAACTAATATAGTAATTTGACAAGCAATAAGATTAATGAAAATAAAGTGATGAGATATTATGATTTTTTTTATAATTGTTTTTTTCATTTCGTTACGTAAGTTATTGATGATGATGGTCTAAAATTGAAAGTCTTATTCAGACTACTTTTTGATTACTTATTACCACAAGGAAGTTTCTAGTGGCTTTATTTAAAATTAGAGACATATTTTATTATAATTTTTTTTTTATATAACTATTATTTTTAAGCAATTCAAGTTAAGCAAGTGTTACAATTGTAACACTAGGTTCCTCCATTCTACATTTTCTTAATTAGACGTGGAATGGGCGTAAAAATGGGGAGCGGTCTATAGACCGGTGCCCTTCCCAGAATTTTTACTAACATAAAACACATTTACCAACACATTTACACCTAAAGATCAGCTTGAAACTGAAGTCCAGACCCCCTAGAAAATATCTCTAGATTCTTACGTCAATAAAAAATTCTGTATTATAAATTGTCTCGCAATTGGTACGAGTCTCGTTCACTCAGTAACGTCATTTTGTCTTCAAGAATTTATTTTAAATTAATTAAATATGAAAGTTAGTATAATAGTTAATTATGTTTTTTTTCACAATCACTATTTATTATTAATTATAATACTTACTTATATTTCACTGAATATCTAGGTACCTACTTAAATTTCATGTTTAATAACATGAATAATTATTTCATTTAGGTGACATAATTTTTTTCACCTTCACGCTGAATCCCGAACATAGCTAAGGCAGACTAGTGGTAAGACACTCCATTCCCCACTTCCCGCCAAATTTTTGAGACATTGTGTGTTCAGTGGCGGAACCCAACGCCGCACTTTTGCCTTTCTAGGTGACATCATTATATTATAGAAGTAATAGATAGGCATATAGATGCCTACCTTATACTTCGTCTCGTAATATATCAATATCTTTTACCTTTCCAGACCGACGTACTTTTTACAATTACTTTTTTATGTATATAACGTTTACTCTAATATGAGGCCAGTCGTGGCGCAGTGACACGAAGTATGACTGTGAAACCGACTGGTTGTGGAATCGATCCCCACTCGAGGAGATGAAATATTTATTTAAATTTATATTTCTATTTCTTCGCTCCGGTGTCGAGGCTAAGCGCGGCGTTGAGTTCTGCCACTCAACACGCAAAGCTTCCACAATTCGGCAGAAAGTGGGGAACGGAGTGTCTTAAAACTAGGCTCTCTCTGCCTACCCTCCTGTGTGCGGGATACAGCGTGAACCTAATTTAATTTAACTTTTTACTCTAATATTGGCTTACGCCTTGCATCAATTAACTATATACTTATTGAGATATTAAAAAAGAAATATTTTTATTAACTTACATTATTTATTAATAATGATGTAGGAAGTCATCTTATCTTAAATTACCTTTTAATAAAAAAAATATATTGTTTTTGTACGGATTCGCTTCAATATATTTACCACGTATTAAATGCAAGGTTTTATTACGTATACATATTAAAAAGCTAAGACATAATATTGAGGATACAGATTATTAATTTCAATTGGCCAATGAACGTGGAAATTAACAAATGAATGACGCACTAATAATAATTCACCACGAATTTGTATTTGGGGCCTGCCCGAATTGATGCAGTGTATATGAGTAGTATATGTATACGTTAATATTTAAAATTAAAGTGTCTTTAACCGACTTTCGTTAGGAGGTTATCAATTTGGCTGTATTTTTTTGTGTTTGTTACTTTTGATTGGGTGGACCGATTTTGATCATTCTTTTTTTTATTTGAAAGTTGGTGCTTCTCGTATGTAGTATTTTTGTTTTTTTTTTTGACATTGTTATCCACGAGAAAATCACAACAAGTCTTTAATTTGCATAAAGTATGTGCGCGATAAGCGATAAGTGGACGAATAACTTAATATCATGCCAACCGATTACAATTATCCTATATATTTATTGGAAAGGATAGTTTGGTGAAAACTTGATTCATGGAACCTGGTGGAAGTCGATATTTTTTGCTTAAAAATTGTTGCGTTCAAAATAGATAAAATCTTCATCTAGGGATTCAACCACTCAGCACTCAATGTTTTTAAATTGATAGGAATTAAGAGGAACGGTCAGGAGGTTGGGTTAAGTCATGACAATTGAAACAATTTCTGGTTTGAGTCTCGTATGACAACTAGAAGTCGTGGAAAAAAACTGATTTTATATCTTAAATAAAAATATGCTTATTTTTTTCACATCACATAAACAGCATCCTATAAGACTTATTAAGACAGTAGGTATATTAAAAACTTAAGAAAAAAAAAACATTTTGCGATTTTTGTTCATTTATAATTATATTTAATTCTGTTAGTCATTATGTTTTTGTAACGTTTCAGTATGGTTGGTTAAACAAAAATTTGCGTTGTAACCTCGAGTTTAGTTAACAAAATATGTAAAACACATTTAAATGAAATTATGAAACCAAAGATGTTTATTTAGTTCCAAAATAAATGTATTAATGACATATTAATGATATATCGAATATATATATATATATATATATATATATATATATATAT
>DWAN01005409.1:0-11271 GCA_018230445.1 Heliconius hewitsoni
TCGAGCATATAGCTCTTGCGCTCCACTCTGCCGGCCAATAAAGGCAAGCCAGAGGTGGGGGATAGATTACGATTGCCCTCCGGAGGACTCAGGTCCGTGGGGTCGCAATATTTAAAACAAAACCTCGAGCCATCAATGATAGTAGTTTTATATTTTTTTTTGCGATCACTGTTCGTGTATCTAAACCTAAATCATAAAAATATTTATTATTATTAAAAACTTCAAGTATAGATTCATTAAAAGTAATAAAAAAGTACAAGTTGTAATAAATAAAATATATTGAAATTACGAATATTTAATAATATGATTTTTTTTAAGGTTTTAAAATATATTTTTATGAACACTTAATCATTAAACATGTCTAGACTACTTGCTTATTATTTAATTAAATATTTAATATAATATTCAACTTCGTTAAATAATTTACTACTGCCGTACCGCAATGCGTGCGCTTAAATCTTAATATTGTATTTTGCATTATCTGTGGTCGAATTTCGAAGATTTTTTTAATTTACTGTTATAAAGCATATATCGCGTTTAACAGTTGTCGATTGTCAGTTTTTAATTGTAACTCCGTAATATTAAGTCAAAAATAACGATCAGTGACCATTTTCTTGTTAATTTATCTTTAGCACTGATATTTCGTGTTTTACAGTTATTATTTTAACGTATCATCAGTAGATTGAATTAAAGGAAGATATCATGTTTACGGGTTGATCTATTGGGCCAGTCGCCATCTTGTTAAGGTATTATTTTTGGCCCTAAGCTACAAATATAATTTTAAGAATATTGTTAAAAAAATTGTCATAATGACCGACAATACGTCTAAAGAACCTCCATTACAAACAATGAGTGGCATGCCACCGAATCACAACCCGTGGATGTATAGTCTTTATCACCAGTACAATGGGTATCACGGTGGCATGTTCCATCAATTTTACAACCATCAATACTTCAATCAAATTGGGAATAACGGAGGATTTCATAACGACGGCCACCATTTACAACAAAATAAGGACGCTAAAGCTGACTTTAGTCATCCTCAGTTTTCCAAACCGCCTCCGCCTTTGTTGGGAATGTCTCCACTCGATACAAATCGTCCATTTAATAATCAATCTCCTATTAGGTTTAATCTTTCTGGTAACAGAAAATCAGCTCCCATTCCCCCTAATGAAAACCCTTTATTAAACAATTTTAATGTAAAGAAAAAACGAAAGAAAGGAGGCAAAGCTTGTGATGATTCAGAGACGATTTTAATTCCGCCTCTACCTGATCATCCACCGCCGTTACCGCCTTGTCCTCCACCAGATCTTCCTAAACCTCCCCCTCCTCCACTTGATGTCCCACTTCCTCCTCCACTTGCAACTGAAGACATTCCTGAACCATCAGAGGAACCAGCAAATGCTAATAGTAAAGAAAGTGAATTGGAGAATATTGTCCTTAATGACAATTCTTCAAACTTTTTAAAATCTTCTTCAATACAAACAACAGCAGGGACATGGCCTGAAAGCTTAGAGAGGTACATCAAAAGATGCTATGAAAAATGTAAGACAGCTTTTGATCGTGACCAAATTGATATATGTTTGAAGGGGCGTATTACAGCAGCCGCAAATAAAGATGAAATATGGACAAGAAATTGGGATGAAGAAGCCATTCCTAGTGTACATAGTGAAAGAAACAATTTGTCAGTGAAACCTGTTCAACCTGCATTTCCCTTATATCAAAAATGTGAGGCTGTTTCTGAGCCAAATAAGAACAAAAATACCTCTGCTACTAGAGGATCTCAACAAAGAAGACGTAAAGCACATTCCAGGAGTCGTTCAAAATCAAGAAGTCCACCTAGAAAAAGATATAGGTATATATCATTCTTGAAAGTTTTTAGATAAAATATGTCTTGTTTTTCATTATTTAATTATTTATTTTATTACAGTACTTCCTCTGGGTCTAGTGATGAAATTGAAGAAAGAAAGAACTTTAAGAACAAAAACCGTCAAAAAGTCAAAGACAGATTGTCATTGGACCAAAAAAAACCAGAGAAATATCAGAAAAATATTAAAAAGAAATCATACAATAATTTTACTGTTGAAGATGTACAAGAAAATGCAGAAAAATTACAAAAGAGGGCACAGAGATTTGGTAATACAACTGTACCCACCATAGCTAGCTCATTGCAAGTAAATAACAAGAGACTAGAGCCTTGTCCCAAGAGAACAATTGTACAGGATACAGAAGGTGATTATGAATTGAACAACATGCATATAGTGGGTACTTGCACAGATATTGAGAAGTCGTTTTTAAGATTAACTAAAGCTCCAGAAGCATGTGAAGTGAGACCTGTCACCATATTGAAAAATTCTCTGAAGAATGTCAAAGAACGTTGGATAGATAGGCAAGACTATAGATATGCATGTGATCAACTTAAATCAATAAGGCAAGATTTAACTGTAAGTTACTAAAATTTTTTATTTTTATTAATATATAAATATTTTTCATTTCATAATTCACCATTTACTCTAAATACAGCAGCTTAGACAAGGAGAACCCAATATCACAACAACCATTGCATGCACTGACCCATTGTGTCAACATGGCAGCTATTTATTAATGCATTCCTTATCTATTATATAATTTTTTTATTTAAAAAATAACCTCAAGTGCGGATTGAACCCACAATCAGTCAATTTTACAGTCACACTTTGTGGCCCTGTTTCACAACTGGCACCTGTGCCTCAACCTATATTAGTTTAAATAATAATAGTTTAATATGATTAATGAATAAAATTAATTTATTTGAGAATTCATAATTTATTTATCATGCAGGTACAAGGAGTGAGAGATGGTTTCACTGTGGAAGTGTATGAAACTCATGCAAGAATAGCCTTGGAGAAGGGTGACCATGAAGAATTTAATCAATGTCAAACACAACTTAAAATGCTCTACTCAGAACTACCTGAGTGCAGAGCAAATGAAGCAGAATTTAAAGCATATAGAATATTATATTACATTTTCACAAATAACACATTAGGTTTGTTTTTTATTATATATTAAAATATTGTATGGTGTTGTCTTAGAAATTGAGTGAATATTTAAGTAAAATTTTATTTTCAGATCTCACAACAATATTTCAGTTTTTGTCAAAAGAAGATAGGGAGAATGAGTGTATCAAACATGCATTGAATACTCGATGTGCATGGGCGACGGGCAATTTACATAAATTTTTCATGCTATATAAATCAGCACCAATGATGGCAGGATATTTAATAGACTGGTTTGTGGACAGAGAGAGGAAAAACTACTTGAAATACATCATAAAGTCGTATGTCAATTTTGCTTTATTATTTTGTTATATTGCTTTTCTTATATTAATCACCAGTGGAATGGTAGCTGTTATCCTATATAGATTTTATTCAATATTTTATTGAATTTATAATTTGCATAGTATTATATAGTAAAGTTATACATGGGATAATTAAGAACAACCTAGAATGATAAAAAGCTAACTACTGACTGTGATGGTGTGGGATAATGTTTAGATATTAACAAAACTTCTACCTATTATCAACAAAATTTATAGATATTATATAACTTATGGTTGTATTGTCCGAAAAACAAAATTTTGATTTCTTTGTATTGTTTGCTAGTAAATATGTTCAGGTCTTTCTTTGCTAGTAAATATGTCCAATTCTTATTTTATCTCAGCATTTTATTGAGTCAACCAGATTTATTAAGATTTTCTTAATATAATTAACACAAAATTGGTGGACAAGGTCAGCCCAAATGGAATAGTTAGAAAATGCATTTTTTGTCTTAATCTTTTATGCATGAACTTACAGCGCCTTACTAAATCTGCTAACTGAAATATTCCTATTGTTATAGTGCTGAAATAATGTTTTTATGCTTCTTTAAAAAACCTTTTTGTTACCATATTAAATAGAGCCTTACATTTTTATAGCTATATTTAATTATATATTGTGCTTCAATATATTATTATATAGTGCTCAATGTATAATAAATATTAATTTTATATTAAATATATATTTTAAATCTTTAATGATCATTTTTGCTAAATTTGATAACTATTTATGTATAATTAAGTGAATGTAGCCAACCGCATTGGTTGGTTGTTTTTTTATTAACTTTCTATTATATGTGCAGCTACAGACAAAGTGTTCCTGTGGACTTCATCGTTCGAGAGTTGGCGTTTGAGTCAAGTTCTAAGGCTTTAGAGTTTTTAAATCAATTTCCTCTATCGTACACTGGCAGTGATCAGGCTCATATTGATTGCAAAGCCAGTCTCCACTTTGCTAATCAAAGTATCTAACATAACATCTGTACTTTTGTGCATAGCCGTCCTGTTCAAATAAAATTGTTTGTATGTGTGGTAATGTAAAGGCAGCATAGTCACAGGGTCTCAGTCATCTATGATGAAATACTTCTGCAGTATCGTGTTTGCGACCAACATCAGTTATCCACCTTCATTTATTAGGCTCAGGCGGCGACACAATAATTCACCATATGTTCAGCTAAATCCTTTGGTAGCAGTTTACAAAGAGGTCTCCAAGAGGAAAATTTGCTGACAAGAAGAAATTGCTCTGGATTAGAAGATTTAGTGCAAAGACATTTAAGCAGTGCTAGACTTTTTAAATAAAAGATTAATTGCAAAGGGACTTCAATAGTTTAAGTAATGATAGTTTGTATATACAACACAGTTAATTATATTTGTATATACTGTAATTAGTATTAATTCAATTTTTAAATTACGCATGCAGTTGGTGTTTAATAAATGATTGTTTTTATTTATTTTTTTATTCAACCTTATAAGATGATATATGAAAGTAATACATTCGTGAAGTATATATTAGTATAATGAGATAGAACAAAATATTATTTTGCCTTAGACTACAAATATAGATATAGTAGAATTTCTGTTACAACCTTGGTTATTAAGTAGTTTCATTTTAATAATCAAGTTCTCTGATAATGACTAAGTAACACGGTAACCTTGACGACTTGTTGAATGCTGTTTAGTAAGCACTTGTGATTATATTAGATAAATCATCTTCACACTGTATTCCGTACACAACATGGTAGGAGGGAACCTAGCGTTAAGACACTCCGTTCGCCATTATCCATCGAATTCTGGAGGTCTTACGTGTCTTGATACCAGAGCGAAATAATAAATTATAAATTTAAGTAAATATTTACATTTCACCGAGTGAGGTCGAACCCAAGACCAGTCGCGATTATATTCACAAACTTATACCACTTCGCCACGACGGGCGTCAATTACAGTAGATCCATTTATTTATTCGTTAAAGTAGTCGGTCGAAAATAAAAAAAAATAATTGGAAATTTAGGATATTGCAAATCCTTATTTAAAATCAAGTTAAATTTGCATCAAGGAAAGTGGAAATAATATAGAATGTGTTTTAAGGACTAAATAATCTGATTCGTCAATTCGTCTTTGTCAATGGGTTAAGATAGTATAGTGAGGCGCCACAGTGGGCGTGGGTCAAACTTAATGCTGGGTTGTGAATTCGATCTCCTCTAGAAAACGAATTATTTACGTCATCTATTCGGGCGCAAAGTGAAGAATGCAGGTGGGTTACATGATAAGCCATGAAACTAAAAAAACTGCAAACCGAATAATAGATTTATTAACTGAGTTTCAATGTAGATTTACACAATAACAGTATATCTTAGGTCATATATACACAATCATAGTAAATCAAATAATATTTTAACAATATAACTACAACAACAACAACATAGTTATAAATAAATATACAATTTGGCTGATGAGTTGTGGCCACTCTGAAGTTAAGTTTATTTAACTTTTGTGCATTTTTTGTGCACAAACGTTCAGAAAACTCAGGAAGACAATAATTATTTTGGTTTAATTATAATCAAAAGTAAGCAAAATCTTGAAATCAATTCTGCACAGCCATTTACAGTACAGTACTATAGGGTGCCCACAACTCATGTAATTATTGTACAGTATGGCCGATGAGTCAAGTCAAATATCACATTGAAATGAAGTGTCCTGAATTTTAGCACATCTCTTGAAGATAATGAAAGAAAAATTCATTAAATCATATCTGTAGAGCATCTACTGCTAACTTCTTTGTAGCCTTTACTCATTGGCCATGCTGTAAAATGTGAAAAAATATGCCAATTGCAAAATATGCCAAAAACAATACAGTTTCCACATACAGAAACAATCTTTACATTAAGAGTAGTATATTATAGACATATTCTTAAAACTAAACCTTATCTACTTTTCAACTAGTGTCTTTACAAGTTAATTGAAAATATTTAAAGTTCAATTATTTTTTAGAGATTCTCAATTCTTTGACAGAAGAATTTGCCAATTTATGTAAACATATTAAGCTAAAGATAATTTAACTGACTATAGGAAGTAGACTGTCGAAGTCTATTCTGAGGCACAAGATCAATGATTTCCTTTAAATTTATTTATGATTTTTTTTTATGGACTTAGTTAATATTTGATAGTATTATTTAATTTAAAATACATTCATTACATGTATTAGAAATGTGGTAAGCATACTTTGCCCGCAAATAACTCTGATATTACAGTTATCCATAGTGAAAGAACAAATAATATATATGATATTCCAACTTGGTGGCTGTTTGGAAGTTGGTAAGGCTGTCCCCCAATTTCATCAACATGGAATCCCATAGGAAATATTACTGCAGCTAAACAGAATACAACCACTGTAAAAGCAATGTTATTACTTAAACAAAATATTCATGACATATATTAAAAAGTATAAATGCATTTTATTGTAAAATATTTTATTACCTTAATAGGTATCAGAATTTTCATTGAATAAAATATATTTCAGTGATAAGATCAGACAAAAATTTATATGTAAAATAATAATAGCAACATTTTCTCTAGAAAATCTATTCTCTTCTTATTATTCTGTTAAAATAATATTATAATAATTAAAGAATTTCTTACTTGCAGCAAATCCAACCCAACGCGCATAAGGTATCACATTGCGATCAAAATGGCTTGATGCTAAAAGAATTACAGTTGTAGTTATACAGATGCATCCCATAAAGATGCAAATCAGGGCCAATAGCCACTCTGGTTGTAGATCAGGAGTAAAGCACACTTGTGGACGGTTGTATAAAGTTATGCATGACCACATCAATCCTAAGCGCGTGTCACCTAAGGGTCAAGGAAAACTATTTTACGGGTGCTGGGAAAAGTTAAAATTGCAAAATGTTCCACATTATCTTATAACAATTTAGTTTTTAAAATGTAATTTGAAATATTAGTTAGTACCTCCAACATCCGTTATTATCCAGTCTGGCATTGCAAGACTCACAATAGCAAAAACATCTGCAGCCATGAAAAGCGTTCCAGATATAACTGTAAGTTTATCCATTTTAAAGTCGCTTCTAGAGTAAAAGGAAAGATATCAATCAGTCCAAATTGTTTTGTTTACATATTTTCTTAAATTTTTGTCATAGATAATACTTCCTACTCGCACTGGCACTAAAGTACAGTACAGACTACATTACTACAGACAGAAAGGACAAACTGCAGACTACAGATTCATTTTAATGGCTTGAGTTTGCGATGACAGATACAAAATAATCTACCAGTGTCACGGATAGTAGAAAAACACGAATAATATGAAGCAGTATTTTTTTTTTTAATATTATGAACTGATAAATATATGATAGTGACTGGACTGAATCAAACACTAAAACAAACGAACGAAACAAACAAATGTTATTACAAATTAGTAATACATACAATACGTACAAAAACAAATTAAAAGATTAAAGCAAATACTATATATGTTACATTAACAGGACGTGGTACATTAAAATGAAAGTTATCATATAGAGAACAATTAAATATAATGTGAAAAACGGATTTCTGTTTTCGGAGGAGCCTTGGTTATGGTCAATCTGGCAATGACCATACTTTTTTTTGCATCACCAATAAGTTTTTTACGTTTAATAAAATATTACTATTTTCTCATTAATTAAATTATTATTAATATTAACTAGCAGCACCGTGCGGCTACACCCACTTGAAATATACAAAATAATGTTTATTTAAGTGTGTTTTAGAAGAAACCGTCCAAGCACGTCGGACTTGTTCTGTACTAATTTCAGGATAGCGATGAGAAATACCTTATATATTTTTATGTTGTGACAAATAAAGGGAACAAAATTAAATTTGCGGGCATATGCTCTTAATCTAATCTAGCTTTGATTTGATATATTAAAAAACAAACCTTTGGATAATTAGATTTATTTAACTGAAACATTTACTAGACACTTTATATAATGAGAATGCCAACATTGACATAATTTTTTTCTTAAAATTTATTTTCTTAAAAATTCTCCCTTTCTAATAAAATAATTAAAGAACATATAATAATATATTATAAAAAAATCACTAAGATTAGTCGGAAGTTGTTTATATCTTTCTGAATGACGAACTTTTGTCGGTGCTTGATCTCTATCTTCAAAGACATCCTTCTAGGTTGTCATTACTTTCGTTGTCATTATGTTGTAAAAGTAATTCATTTTCTAACGGTTGTGGTACCTATACGTCTATTACAAACTGTAGTCTCCCTCCCATCGGAAAGATTAATATACGAATAGTTAAGATTGGCTTCTAATAACTGCTGTTCTTCGATTAACGGTCCTGAAGTTCTTTTTCATCAAAATTCTTTCTCAATTCATTAACCATCTCGGTAAAGACACTCCATTTGAAAAGCGTCGGCTATAATTACATATACTAGACCTAGATCCCAGCCTAGCCAGACCTACGTCATTTTAGCAAAGCTGGAATTTTTAGCATTATTAGTCCAATACGTCGTGAGGACGGTATGCGTACTCACTAACTTGAAAGTGGGGGACCTTTCAAAAAATTCCAGCTTTGCTAAAATGACGTAGGTCTGGCGGGGCTGGGGTCTTGGGGTATAACAATTGTTCATCAGTCGCAATTGTCAATTTGGCAAATTTAATAATTTTCTACAATTCAGCACATTAAACTTTTACGAATTTGACTTCAACCTACTATGCCGCAAAGTGACTGTTCCACAATGATATTTTTGTAATTGTTAAACCCTATATTGTATGGTCTATGAATTTACAATTTTTAAGATATAAGCCATACAAAATTATTTTTAATAAATATCATGTTTGGGCAATAAAATGTTAAAGAAAATTTATTTCGCGGGATTTTTGTATTTAATATCTGATAGGTTTTTGACGAATTGTAGTTATGTTTTATTTATATATGTTTTTATGATACAAAAGTTTGTAAACGCTAAAAACTCCGCGGAACAAAAAAAAATCTGTGGCATTTTTGTGTTAATGTTTTTTTAAAAACACACACAAAGTGTGCATATTGCATATATGCTATAAGCTGTTTGTCTTGAAAAATTGAGTTGTTTACGAAAACCTTAAGGTAATATCACCAACACTAGGGTATATATTTTGTGGCAAATTTTGTTTACAAAAGCAAAAAAAAGCAGATCATCGAAATTCAGATAAAAACCAAGCATACCTTGGCATAAAAGAATGAATTGGATGCTCGACATCGTCTGTAAACCTTGTGTTGAACATTTGCGATACTGGAGTCAAGGTGGACGTAAAAAACAAATTGCAGTGCCGATGATAGGGGGGACTGAGCCAACTAAGACCACAATGTTATTTCTCAAAATTTTATGTAGAACAATTTAAACCAAATATTTTAAAAAAGTTTTATCCTCTTTCATTCGATACCAAATAAGTAATATTTCAACTAATCATTTTAAGATATTACATAGTGAACTTCAATTTAATAAAATCCTTGCCTGTTCCATCTATTTTTTGAAATCGTATAATTAAAATTTCAATATTGTAGGATTAGAAATCTTGATGGTCGTGGCGCAAAGAGGCACTAAGTGTGACTGTAAAATCAAATCGCATTAGCAAATTAGAAAGACCGAAAACAATATAACCCTGAAGAAGAACAAGACATAGGAGTTTTATCTAGTCGAGTTGAGATAAATTCCAAATGCAGCTTATTTAAAACCAAGAATCTATTAGCAGGGTAGTGCCCGCAGGTTCTATGCTTTCCACTTTGAATATGGATACACTACCCCTACCGTAATTTCCTTTTCTAGAAACATTTCGGTGTATTTTTCATTTCGGTGTAGGCCAAAAACGCTAAAATTATTACTGTAGCTAAAATGATATATATAAGCACACATGAATTGTATATATAATTATATATATAACCACAAATTTTCATGTTTGTAGCTTATTTATTTCCTAAGTTACGCAAAGACAAAGCTTAATACATTATACATATTTCT
Source organism: Heliconius hewitsoni (assembly GCA_018230445.1). Classification (NCBI taxonomy): domain Eukaryota; kingdom Metazoa; phylum Arthropoda; class Insecta; order Lepidoptera; family Nymphalidae; genus Heliconius; species Heliconius hewitsoni. The sequence continues at coordinate 10,359 of DWAN01005409.1, forward strand.
ATATGTATCATATTTGTTTATATGTTTAAAAATTGGTAATCGAGTAAATAGAAACAAAAAAGTAACAATGCATTGTTTTTTTATTTGCACATAATAACATTTTGGTTAAGTAACATAAACCATTAGCATAGCCGTGTCGTCATAGTTTTCATCGATTTTATTTGATTTTAAATCTCATTTTGAGCTTATTATATATTAAAAAAAAATACATTCTCTGTTATTTATTATATTATCATTTTTTTTGTTATTTTTTTTGTGTTTCATTAAACACTTTGATTGTAATAAATAAAGCATGTCCGTTGTTTTTCGTTGTTCGTAATTTGTTCTTCGGCAGCGCTCTAGGCTGTAGCTGCTGGTGCGGCAGAATTAGTAGTGTTGTTCGTGCCCGTTGAAACGTTATCATCTGGCTCCCTTATTTGAAGCCACGGCATTCTTCGTTGTAGTTCTTGCCTGTAACAGCAAACATGATACATAAATAACATATCAAGAAAAAAATTTTTTTTCTATCCAAAATTCATATCAAATAATAAATAAAATTAAAATTTAATAAAGTATAATATTTTATTAATATCGTTGTTAAAAAAAATTGATATGTATTTCACCTGTACTTTGGATGGCTGATTGCGTACACCCAAGGATCGATGCACGCTACACCCTTGCAAGCGATCGCAGGGATCATGGTTACCTGTAAGAGGGCGTATGTACATGATATGTATCTACATGGTAGAAAATTCGGAAGGTGATTATGGATTCATAATGCTAAAAAAAACAAACTAAACATATAGTACATATTGAACAGCCTTGAATGTATGGGTAATTGCTACCTACGCAGAGGCACAAAGTGTGACTGCAAAATTGACTGGTTGCCGTGTGATCCCGGCCTAGAATAGGATCATCCTGGTACTGGTGGTGT
>DWAN01005410.1:0-11271 GCA_018230445.1 Heliconius hewitsoni
GCAGGCAATACGTGGCTGCTTGAGATAATGTCGTCAGCGGCAAGGATGCTCCCCGAAGCTATGCTTGCGGCCGTAAACAGAGCGTTGAATTGTTTTAATTTTATATTTTCTCAAAAAGAATAGGTCCTAAATTGCATGCTTTACATGTAGATAGCAAAGCTTATCTTAACAAAAAGTACTCACAGTCTGCTAGGACTAAGGCAAACAGTATTAACCTCATAATCGAAAAAAAAACAAAAATTCCTTTATGATGGAATAATTTTCGCTCGTAAGCTTCAATATCCATATCAATAAAAAACTGAAATGGCACCTTGGAAAATTTTAATTATTTGTTGTCACCAAATTCTTTATTGTGAATTATTTATTTATTTTGGAACTAATGAAATTGTTATAAAAAATGCAGGTACTAACAGAACAGAAAATATGAAAAAAATGGTTTTTTGAAATCAAATACTTTATTTAGCCAGTGTTAAGTAACCATTTACTATGTATTTATCATAATTCATATATGTAGCTCCAACAATTTGCTTTTCAATCACAATTTGAATACAACATTTATAAAGCACTACCTAAATCGCTACTTTATTAAAAATTACTATTACGACGATGAATTAGCTTGTTTAATTTCTATTATAGTTTATATAAAAAATCTTAAAAAAATAAAAATATTTTCAAAATAAAATACAAGACATATAGATAGTTATATAAGGAAATGCAAATCAGGTACATTATACTCTAATGCCATAGAATGTCAACCAAATGTGTAATCAAATGGAAAATTTAACGAGTAGAAATTAAATATTAAATTATTGATGTGAGCTGCAATAATGGGATGGATGAAATGTGATCAATAAATTGATATAAAAAAAACATCTATAAAGTAAATATAATATTACACTGTGCCAGATGTCAATATTGTTTATTGGTTTTCACACTGTTTTAAATATTTAAATTAATTTTATATCATTTAATCACTTTCGTGAGGTTTCTTCTCAAAATACGTACTTGGAATTTGGAAGTATAAAATACAGCGGGGAAAAATATACCAATGACAAAAATTATGAGACATATAAGATGCCTCAAAGTACTCGTTTTAGGGCATCCACTTCATTAAAACAATTTTAATAATGTCGGTAGAGCAAAACCAAAACAATGAACTATCACCTATGAACATGTTTTATGGTATCGGATATCATTCCACTGACTATTATTTATCAGAAAGATATAATTTGAAGATAACTCGCCCAATTATGATTATTGCATAAATATCTAGTTACAAAAACTTACAATAAATATTCTTATATAAACATTTCTTTTGCGAACATCCACTACGTTTTACTAAATTAACTACCACTCGATATACATTTTAATTCGCAACCAATCGATATATTTTTTCATTACCAAATTTTATTATCTAACGCCTTAATAAAATTCCCAGAGAATATATTCTATTGTTCGATGTGTATTAGTATAACAATAAATTAGTAACATACAAGTTTAATTAAACTAATAAACCATATTTACTGGCTATATTTATTTATATAAACAAAATTTTCATAATATTAAAAACATAGGAACCCACAGAACAATAACTTTGTTACGAATCAAAAACGACTTTCCACCATTAACAAAACCTGAATACTTAATAATTACTACATTGTATTTTGTAATTTGAGAACCAAGGAAAATAAACAATTCATTAGGATATGAGATCGACAATAATCCGACAATGATCCACATTTTTTCCCCTTTAAAAGTAACTTTTGTTCTGAAAAAAATCTCATAAAGGTATTTTAATAATACGAATAAAAGAAAATACAATTTTGAGCTAAATACTGAAAGACATATTGAACCAATTATCACAGCCTATCCAAATTAATCTTTGATAGTTACACACTGATTAACCATAACAATAACATTGTTTTTTAAGCGTCTACTTCAAAGCTTTAGTTTAATAGATTATAAATATATGAATAAACAATTATAACATGTTTTAACAGCTCATAATACATAAAATATTATTTTATAATCTCAAGTAAGTACTGTATGAAATATAACTCTATGTAACTGGTCGAGGGCGTGCCGGCAAAGGGGGAGGTGCGCCTTGTCTCGCTGGAACCGGTGGAGGAGGGCCCGTCGGGGCTGGAGTGTTAGTCGTAGGCAGGGGGGGCGGCGCACACGTGGGAGGTGGAAGACTATCGGCAGGAGGGGATGTCAATGTAGGGGCACTTACACTTTCTGTCATTGTATCGCTTTGAAAAGGTGCAGGTCGCGGCGGTGGTGGTCGGGCTGGACTTGCTGCTGGTACTCTTGAAGGGACTAAAGGTGTTGGCGAAGGAGCCGGTGGTCTACCAGGCTGCTGCCTACGAGGCGTAGGTGGTGCAGAACGAAGAGGGCGTTCTGTTGGCAACTCACCGAACAACGGTACTGTGTTGTTTGAACAAAGACTTATCTCTGATTTCACTATATCGATCCAGTCGGGCGACTTTAATGATATGAACATGGGAATGGCGCAAGCGGATATTTTTCGTTTTAGCGCTGCAGATAATGCGTGTTGACCATCTCTAAAAGTAATACTTAATGTATGGTCGTCAACAAAACGAACTAATGTTACTTCCCCAATAGTGGACAATTCTTGCAGGACAGCTGCCATCACGCTATCGTCGAAAATAGATTCTTCGGTATCATATTCCTCCATAGGTTGCACTATAATGCTAGCGTCAGGAGGTCCCAAGTCTTTTACTACTTCATAAAATACTTCCATACATTTTGTGTAACTGACTTGTAAAACTTCTATTTCTAAAATAGCAATGACTGGACGATGGTCGCTTTGTTTAAGCTCTGCCCTTCCATAATTCAATAGTTTTCCGGCAGACAATTCAGAAGTTGTTTCTGGATCGATAGTGTGCTTACGGCTTCTCCACAAGACACGATCAGTCCACGCAGGCGCTCGGCATTTTTCACTGGTGTCGTAGTCATCACTGAATAAATCATATTTGTATGTTGGAAGGAAAGTTATTTCCCCTTCAAAACAATTTTTGAAAACTAAGTCTTGTGATTTCTGCCTCAGTAATTGATCTTGTTCCAATAGTCGCTGAATATTATTTTGCGCTGCCAACAAACGTGTTTCATCTTTATCCAAATCGATACGATAGTTAAAATCTCCACACCAAAAAACATAATCATGAGAATATAGGGATCTTCCCATTGGGAACGCAACCTTCCGTGTTATTTCCGTATAGTCAGCATTGCGCTCTGCAACTTGGGACTGACCAGCAGCAAAATGGGCGCACACAAAGCAAATAGAACTTCCGTAAATTACTAAGCGTATGGCAACAGCGCCTTTGTTACCGGTAGCGCCACCCAGCCCTGTCTTTACAGAGTCAAGAGCCACATCTCTTATGTGTGGTATTAAATCTTTCCTTGCAAAAACAAACAGACAAACACCAACTAACTGATGACTTGATAAAAGTGTGTAAGGGGCGTCTCTACCCAATACTTTATCTAATTCCTCACTCCAAGCTTTAGCATTATCAGAACTTGCAGCCATAATGTTGCTAGCATTCAAGTCTACTATTTCTTGGAAACCAATCGCAAAGATGTCTGATGGATGGTCTTTTAAGTTGACAGTATTTATCAAACCAGAGTTTGGGCAATCTAATAGCCAATCAGCAAGGGACACATCTTTATATGCAAGGCTTCTAAAATGTTTGCCGCCATTGACATTATATGTACCAATTGTTATACGAATACTGGAAGGTTGAGTAAATTCATTGGCTCTTCTGCACATTTCTCTAAGTACGGGAGTGGAAGTATGCAATATATTTGATGGTAATAAAATTCTTGTACGGTCTGAAAGTTCTGAATTAAGAGTGGACCCTAAAAGCAATATGTCTATAGCTTCTTGTTTAGAGTTATCTAATAAGTTGTTTTGTATGGTCCGAGCAGCTGATCTGGCCCCATCTATCAATTTAGAGCCACCCTGTATAGCTCCTGTACCGGCATAAATTTTTGACACTTCATTTCCATTATTCACCCACATTTGCTTGAAAACTTCCTCAAATCTGTTTACATTTTGCTTTTTATCTATACATTGCAATAACATTAATTGTATAGCAAGCATTTCTAAGCCAATAAATGTTTGAATAGCATTAGTTCGGTCCAAGCAATCTAAGCAGTTTGTTCGTATAACACCTTTTTGTATATTGTAAATGTCAACATTTTTAGCACTGAAAATACTTATATTATCATATTGTTTTTCTACAATTTTTTTAAATTTGGCTAGGGCTGTTTCTATAGATCCAGCTTTCACTTCCTGATGATAATCAAAAATAATCTGAGCAATATCATTATGAGCAGATTCATTTAGATGTCGTTGAAAAGCATTGCTCAGAGTTGCTTCACCTTCACTGCCACCAATTAAGCTTGACCCTAATAAATTTACAACAATGACCGATCCATAATTACGTTTCAATTGTGAGAAATGTCTATCACATGCACTTGTTGAGGCGTCATAACCTCTTGACATTTTAACTTTATGAGATCCTACTTGAATACCTGGTTGCTCCCAAAACAATGGAACTGAGCCTCTAGTTTGAATATAAGATGCTACTGAATCATCTATATATATTGCTTGCTCTGTTTCCACAAAATTTGCAACATTTCCATCATCATTACATCCTCTTACATTGAATCGTGTTCCTGCTCTTTCACAGCTCAGTCTAGAAACTAACACTGCTCTTGCTTGTCTATGTCCTACATAGATTGTTCTAATTTCTACTGATCCACACATTGCTCTTGTAAGCCAATCATCACAATCAATGCCATATCTTATTAGATGAATAAATAGGGTTCTGTTCCAGAAAAATCTGTTGTCTGGATTGGCTCCTTTACTTTTTCTCTGAGCACATAGTGTAAGATCAAACAAATTATCACTAGATTTCCCTGAATTCCAAGAAAAATAAAATGTTCCTGAATTAAGTAATTTTCTTACTTCAGAAACTTTGTCTTCACCTTGTGATTGATAAAAAAGAGGCAAAAATTGAGTTTGAGTTATTTTGAAAACTTCAGTATCATTCACCTTGCCAACTGAGCAGCAACCCGTAACAAGAACGAGGTACAGCAAGCAGCTTTCACCAGAATTTAGTTGTAATACTCCAAGGCACCCATAAGCGTCAGCTATTTTATGGTATTGCTTACGTAGCGTTTCTGTTTCTTGAGACGATAGAGATACCACCGCTTGAGATTCGAATAATAACGCAGTATCTTTATTTCTATGTTGTAAAATTATACTGTATGGATTAGGTGGTGAAGATTTTTCGAGAACTTTGAATCCTTTAGACATAGCCATTGTGGCTGTCTTTATTTAACTCCGACGCACACTCATCCGCCCCCAAATAAAATCTTTTAGAAAATCTAATAGGTAATTAGATTTTGAGTGTAATCACCAACCTATACAAGTAAAACGCAAACTAAATGTCACTTATGTCAGTTTTATGTTTTTCCATGAGAAAAATAAATTAGATCCTAGTCTTTTAGATGGACAATATCATTGGTGAATTTAAATTGTAAATTTATTTGTGCTTGTATCAATGAGGATTTTGTAATCTCTCAAAATAATATAATCTTTAAATAAAAAAATCTTTATTTTATAGTAGTATATAATTAGTACCAAAAATGTAATGGATTTCACCATTTCGTTATTAACATGATATGTAAAATCCAAATAACCAAAACGATCAAGTTCGAGTTGGACTCAGCTGCCTTGTGTACTAGTATCATGATTGATCAACGGGAAGTATGTTTTATAAAAGTTGATATATATAAATATGTAATCGTTTTTTTCTATAATTTACGTATAAATTTTTGTTTTTGGATTTTTCCCTTTATTTATAGTGTAAATTCTGACTTTAGGCAAATTTCATAATTGTAGATAGCGAATTTCGTACAAAATGTGGCAACAACGATACATTAACTCTCGTATCTTTTGATTTACAATTTTTTTTGTATGGTCCAAAGAACAGTGGACCTGGAAATTTGATAATAATTGCAGATTAATATCTTCACGCGACATTGAGAAAAATATCCCGACAAACTGAAGACAGATAGGTGGACAGTCAGACAGCCAGATAGACTCACAGTCATCAATTTAATGGTTCCTTTTTGTTCTGATATACGAGGCCCTAGAAAATAATTAATTTTGGTCAAAATATAAGAAAAAGTAAAAATGTGCCGAGCAAAAATGAAATAACGCGCCAGGCGTTTTATCAGATTCGCTGTTAGGTCCCAGGGTAGGGTTTTACACTAATCTAAGTTCAGATTGTTTAAGAGAAAGTGAATTGCAGTTGTACCTCACCTAACCATATAGATAATACAAAAGACTTTGATTTAATATTTTTAATATATAAAAATATATTTTCAGCAACCGCTTACTATTGTAACTTTAAGTTGCTAAACAAAATAAAATTAAATAATATACAATTATATATTAATTTAATAAAAGATGAGGTCAGAGGTTTATTATAATTAAATAACCAAAAGGGTACTATCTACTACTAACAGATAATTGTATGAGTACTATCTACATAAAAAAATACTACTTTATATTTCATGTTTTGACTTTAAAATAGGAAAATTATTTGAAGTAATATTTCACTCGGAACATGTTCGTATAATTGAGATTATCAGAAACTAAATATGAAGTCCTAACCAAAATGCTTATAAAGCCTGTCTTATATAAAAATGCACATTATATTTTAAAGTAACAGCCACTTGTAGTAAGAACAACTTTATATTAAATTATATATAAGATTGAAAAAAAAAAAACAGATAATCAATTACAATTTGTATATTTGATACTATATTTAATGGAAAACAAAACAGATTTAATAAAACAGCGCTTGCTAAAGATTTGATTCTTTCGATTGAGCATTGCCACAATGTCTCGAAAGCGGAGTGTCTTAATCAAAAGATGCCTCTGCCTACCCTACTCTACAATGTAAAATTAACATATTTATCATATAAGGCTAGCGAAGATGGCGGTACAGTTATCTTCCCAGTGGTACGTTGTACGTATTCGTTGTATATCTCTTTGGATGCTTTGCTGACTATTGGTGGAATGACTTCAATGGAACTGTCTATGGTGAAGGCGCTACTAACTGTCATTACAATGTGAATATCAGATTTGTATCGCGGGTTCGATCGGCGTTCGAAGTTGACATAGCGTTTGTATCTGGAAGTGAAAAAACAAAATGCTTTAGACAGTTGTTAACTAATTGATTAAATTGCTATTATGACTAAAATAAGTTCAAAATAAACGCCACTTCTATAATCTCGACATAATAATTTGAAATATTTTTAACGTTTCTGGTGTTATTCTACTAAGGATAGAACACTTTAAAAATATTAAAATATTTGCCTTTAATAATATGTTTTCTACAAGATCGTTTTTAACAATAAATAATAATCTTCAGGTAGATCTCTCCCTACAACATAATCTTTTGTGTCAATATCTTTTTTTTATTGCTATATAAAAGTCATAAGCACAGTCCCTCGACACTCGAGGGACTGTGCTTATGACTGTTTCAGTCTCTCAGTCTCTTAACCTAAGCTCTATGGGCGTAGGTTAAGAGGCATGGATTCAAATCCGTTTAAATTTTAATCTATTAGTCAAATCAACTAAATAGCTTTGTATTCAAAAATAAATTGAATATGCATATTGTCTAGAACCAAATAGAAAATATATATTTACTTAATAATTAATATAGAAACACAAAAACAACTTACAATAGCATGTCACGATTGCTGGGTTCCTTTACTTTTATACAATTAGATCTTTTAATAGCTGGAAATGGTAGGCTGTCGTCAGTTTCGATTTCTTCTAGCAATTTCTTTACCAATGTTATAGGCGAAACGACTGGCTGTCTTGAACTAGGCGTCGAACTTGTTAGGTCATCATCTGATGTTGAATCACTATTTGAGCTAAAACAAAATGTTTATGGAGAAATTTTAAATATAATATTCTGCTATATATGGATGGGCTCCATTCGGGAGAATGAAATATTTAATATTTCCATTTCCTCGCTCTGGCAACGTTCTCATGTTGTTGAGCATTCAATGCTTCGAGAATATAGAAAAAAATGAAGATCGGAATGTCTTAAAAAGGAACTGAGTGTCTACCTATATACTACAACTTCCTTACGTTGTATACAACTACAGGTTCCTTATGTTTACTTACTCTGCTATGTGTGGAAATTATATTAAGTAAAAATGAGTAAATTATTATACTTACTCGCTAGAATTATTTGAAATAGTACTTGATCTTCCGCTTATGACTGGGTTCTTAGAGTTGGGTCCTTTTATTTGCCCCACTGTGCGACCGCGAACTACAAAGGGACTTAGGCTGTCATAAGAATGCGGGGCGAGGTCTCGTAGCGTATGGTACATCTGTAAAACATATTGTTTTATAAAATTTATTATATTTCTCAAGGAAATTATTACGTTAACAATTTTAGAAAAATAAAAAAAGGATAAAAATAAGAAAAAATGACATAATTATTAAATGAATTCCATTATATTACTTGTAAATACGGTGTACTCGAAGTACTGCCACGAGTCGGTCGTCTGCAGTACTACTATTAGAGATTCTACTGGGTCAAGTCACCTTAAACTCGAAGCAGTCAGTAAACACGGTGTACTCGAAGGGGCGCGTGTGCTCGTGGTAGGGGTCGATCATCTCGAGCGCGGCGTCGCCCTGCATGCCGATGATCTCGCAGCACAGCTTGCGCATCTCGTTGCTCGGCCGCGGCAAGTGCTGCAGCACGTCGTCGTCCCACCACTTTGTTAAGGATCTAATGGAAATATAAAGTTAAACGGATTTTAAAAATCATAGAAAAAAACTACAAATCATATAATACAATTATTTAAAAGGAAATACGTGGCCATGGCCGGAAATATCCAGGGGCGCGATGTCTGGGCTCCGGGGAGACCACAGAATATCCCCTCGATGGGATACAAGTTTTCCATTAAGCACTTTGTTTACAATTGCTAGACTCGTTGGATATATGGGATGTCGCGACATCCTGTTGTAACCAGGTCCTGCTGTTGTAGGCTTCAAAATTACGCAGTTGCGAAAAGAAATAAAATGGGCAATACTGGTGTAGTGGTGGTATATTAAAATTTACTGTTACAGTCTGGCTTTGCAAATTTTTAGACCATATCTAGATCGTGTCAATTAAATTTAGAACAAAATAGACGTCGCGAAACGCTCCATAACTTTGGTGACTAAATTTCCCAGTACTAAACTAGTTATGCCTACTATTCGCGCTCCGCCCCCTCGTACCGGTGACGCGCAACGTTAATTTTAAATTCGTATGCCTTTCTGGTCCACCTGTATACAGGGACGCATCTGTGCTCCTTTTACAGGACCAGCATATAAGGTAAAATATTTCAAAATCTTACCTTAATTTCTTTAGGTATCTAAAGAAATTAATCAAGATACCTCAACAGCTTAGACGTAGTATTTTTTTTAATTTTACAATGTTTATACCTGTATTTCATGTGACGCAGTCCCGAATAGATACCAACAACGTTAACAAACTAGGCTACTACAAAAATACTACTAAGCGATGCTAATCTGGCGCTTTATATCTCTCTTCTATTTTACTCAATTCAACATCGCCGCTATTACTTACGACTCGATTTTGTGAATAAGGCGTGTGCGGCGTTATCGCTTTGATTTTAGATTTGTGTATGCGAGCGATCATTCTTGACATATGTCGTTTTATTTTACAACGATAATTTTCTTAATTATTTTGTTTGAAAAAAACTTTTTTTTATTTTCGGAAAAATCTATTTTGTTTTAATTATATTACGTTTTATAGAGTAGTTAAAACTGAGATTTCATTTAAGGTGGTAATGATAAAAACACACTGTATAATAATTACATGTGGTACGTGTAATTGTCACCCTTCCCCTCAAAAGTAGCTGGACCGCCTGAAACGCCTTAAATTTTGTGTTTGTAATCCAACATTATTTGGACCCAGTAGGTTCCGCTGCAAGTGATTCATACCGTAATAGAATATCTAAAATGTGCGGTATCATGTTTATTAGATTTATTTTGGGCAAATCTGTTATTGTAAATATTATATAATTTATTTTATAACCAACCCTTTTGTTCGGCATTGTGTTTGATAGAAAATATTTTTTTTGATAATGCCTTGAAATCTACAGAATTTTTCTTTCTATACCCTAATAAATAGTGTGCTACAAAAACTCTTAAAAATATTAGCTCATTTTTTTTTATATAAAACAAAGCAGTTTCACGCTAGGCAGAGGGTACCTACTGTCATGACACTTCATTCCCTACTTCCCGACCAATTTTCAAGAGTTTGCTGAACTCAACTCACCACTGCACTTTGTATACCAAAAAGGGGAAATTAAGCGAGATTGAGAATTAAAACCACAAGCATCGCCTCAATTAGAATCAAATTATATAAAAATAATATAATACCTTTTATTTGGAATATACACCATAGTCTCTGGGTGGTGTAAGTAGTAATCGGTGGGGTATTCCCAAATGGCCGGTCTCGAGGGATCTGGTACGAAATGTCCAAGAAATAGATTCATTGTGTTTTGTTTTTCGGCATCAGAAAACGTGTTGGAGTAGTAACGACTCAAAGTTTGCATAATATCGTTGCCGTGAGAAGACCATGGCGCTGTTTTTCTGTATGTTTTAATCCTGTGGAAATTATAAATTAATAAAAATATATGATAATGGTCACTCGTAAAATCCTTGAATAGATGTTCTTTATAAGCATAAATATAATAATAATTCATTCCCCACACAATCGTCGCGTTTACAGTCACAGTGGCTCAAGATCTTTACTGAATGAATAATTACCTGTGTACCAATTGTGACCCTCCATATTGCAATGCTAATGTGTCGCCGTGGTCTTCATACAACCCCTCCAAGAGCCTCACACAGTCCGAGTCAAATTCAATCACAGGTTCCTCAATAAGACCTAGTGCATAAAGCTGCAATATCCAAAAAGATTATTTAGACGAAATGTGGGAAACAGAAGTGAATTAATGGGAACGGAGTATCTTAATACTAGGATTCCATGTTTTCTCTGTCTACACTGCCAATTGCTTTTTAAAATACATTAAGACCGTCGTGACGGAAAAGCACAGGACTAAAACGCTAAAAATATGATTTCAACTACTTAATTAGAAAACGTATAAAAATTTGAACGTAGCGGGACTCGAACCCGC
>DWAN01005411.1:0-11271 GCA_018230445.1 Heliconius hewitsoni
TTTTTTTTATTGTATTTCATGTATGTATCTATTGTGGTGTACAAATAAAGAAATAAATAAATAAAAATACTTCGCTATCCATTTTCTGTCAAATTCTGGAGGTATTCTGGTGTGCATTGAGAGGCTATCCTCAACACTGCGCGTTGTTTCGATACCATAGCGAAGAAATGAAAATATTAAATACTTCATTTGCTCGAGTGGGATTCAAACCAAAGAGCCAATGAGAGTCAATGTCATATTTTTTTATATTATTTCTCGCTGACCCACAATCTTAAAATTGGTACGGACACCTCGGAATGCGAGACCAACTCGCTTTTAACCTCTATTTTGAGGAAAAATATATAATAGAAATTATTTTATTTTAAGTGACGTCTTTATTTGATTTTCTTTTATTTTATGAAACAGAAATATATTAATAAAAAATTAAAATATTTATGTAGTATGGTAAATTGACAATAGAGAGATAGGAAATTCTTTTATCAATTTTTTATCGGTCTGATTTATTATAAATATTATAAATATCTACTTTTTTAGAAAACATATAAAAAAAACAACGTAGCGTGACTCGAACCTGCGCCTGCTGGAAACCGATCAGGTTCTCTAACCACTCACCCATACGTTCTCATCGTTCTCATCAACTGTTATACGCTTGTTACAAATTATTTATGTTGTTAGCATCTATAGGGAGATTTTTACAAATTTCCGCTATCCAGAGATAGTTACTAAAAATTACTGTCTGGCAATATAATTTTTTGCTATTTTTTTTATTTTTCATTTAATTCATTATTTATTTCATTCAATACATTAAAAATGTAAAAAAAATTACATATCTTTTGTTATATTTTTTTTCTATGGCTTTCCTGTTTTTAGCATTTAAAGTATAAAGCTAAATGAATTCTATTCTACATCTGCGATATCAGTAACTCTATATAATGAAGTAGCCTTACCTCTGCAAGAAAAATACAATCAAATTGAAGACTTTTGAAGAAGTCGGTTAAAAAAGGAGTAATTTAATGTATGAATGCTTGCGTAGCATGTAACAGGGTAGGTAGAAAGCCTATTGTTAAGATACTTCTTTCCTTAATTTTCGACCAATTTTCAAGATATTGACTGCTAAGCAACGGAACTTAACACCGCTCTTTGACTTTTTACCAGAGCGGTTAAATAACAACATAATGCCCAATAAACCAGGACTTTATCGACAGTAAACCAGTCCTTTGTAACTTTAAGAGTGTATATATAACTTTTTAAAATTTATTATTTCACATATTCGTACTAGTCCTGGAGGTCGGTCTATTGAGGCGGGTCGTGGCACAAGGGCACAAAGTGTAACTATAAAATTGACTGGTTGTGGGTTCAATCGAGGAAATGAGGACATTAAAATTTTTATTTCCATTTCTTCGCTCTGGTATCGAGGCAAAGCGCGGCGTTTAGTTAAGTTTGTTAGAAGAGAAAGAGGTTTAATTAAGTTTACTGTGGCTTAATCTAATATGAAAAAAACTCGTCGTCGTCTTGTTCATATTTTATATATCGCGTTAATTTCTTCATTCGCTGAAAAGGATAAATTTATACGCTGCTATAAGATCAAGCTTTAGCGATACTAGCTATGAAGTTTAACTGTTTTTTTTTATTTTATGCGGCTTGGTCCGCTTAAATTTATTGTTATATTATAGCTTAATTATACATATTACAGATCCTCTGGGCTTGCACGGAGCCGTGGGCGGCGGTAATCACTTACCATCAGGTGACCCGAACGCTCGGTTGCCGTGTCTTTTCCATAAAAAAATAAATATAAAATACATCAAATTATGGTGAACAACATAAAAAATTATGTAAACAGAAAATAGCCTTGTGATATCATATACATTCTTTCATATGATTGACAGAATCAACATGTTTGGTCCTAAGCTTTGATTATTCAAACGGTGCTCTACTTACAATATTTTTTCTATAATGTTTGGCAAGACATGATAACATTTTTCTATATAGTATACACAATACTAAAAAAAATGAACTTGGTACTTTGAAACGCTACAAAAATAAAATAAACCAAAAAATTATAAAAATGTGTTGAACATAGTCATATTAAATTTATTGAAGTTAATCATTAAATTTATTATGATATACAAAAAATCACAGAGAATCAATATAATGCCGATTATTGCTTAGAAAAATAGTGAATTAAAATTTAAGCTTAAGATTTTAACGTGACTGAGGTCAAGTGACTCTTTTATTAATTGTCCTGAGCTTTCTGTAAAACAGGAATTTGTACACTTTGATATGGTGGTGATTCAGAAAAGTCCAAGAGAAATGATTTTGCAGTTCCTTATTGTGAAAAAAATAATAAAAATATAAACTTACTGATTATTTTGTTATATAAATATACTAAGGTTTCATAATTAATCTACGAGCATAAATCTCGTAGATTATTTTTATAAAATGTATATTGATATAAAATTAGTAGTAATTGTTTATTACTACTAATTTTATATCAATATACATTTTATATTTTTACAATCATAAATATTTAATAGTATATATAAAACAGTCCAGACGCTAGTCGCAAAACTGCCAGTCGCAGTAGTGCAAGTGTGTGACTGTAAGCATGATAGGTTGTAGGTTCGATTACCGTTCGAGAGAAAGCGTGGCGTTGAGTTCAACCACTCAAGGCATTGCGCCTGCAACATTTGGCGGAAAGTTGAGAATGGAGTTTGAAGCTGAAAAAAATATATAAAACACTTTTATAATATGATATGAATATTCAAATTTAAAATTATGAAACTAAAAGATCTTACTCAGATTGCGGTTAAACCTAGAACTTGGTTCAAGACAGTGATTTGCATAGCGCGTCTCAGATTACTCTCAGTAAAAGTACGAGGTACGTTAATCTTCATTATCTTCACCGCTTGAGATATTCCTCATCAAAATTATACTTTAATAATGAAAGACAGAAACTTAGAAATGAAAGCTAAATATACATTATTATATTGTTTCTTTGTATTTATATTTAACTTTTTGTCTATCTCCCATATAGAATATAACATTTGTAAAACTTTGTACTGTTTTTGGTACCGTAACTCAAAAAGAAAAAAATAGATCATTAAAGGATCACTTTGTTGTCCGTTAGTCCATCCGTCAAGACCATTTATCTCGGAATCGCATGGTGGTATGGAGCTCAAATTCATATGAATGTCCTGAACCTACGGTCTTTTGGAGGACAAAAATAAATGATCTTCTAAGTCCTCGCAATCATATCAAATTTACCGCGTAATCAAAACTTATGAGGTATTTTCCGCGGGGCTACAGTCATGAAATTTGGCGCGAAGTGAGAACGTACTAAATACTATTGTATGTAACGAAATCAAACACCTCGAGGCTTTTACAGAACCTATATTTCTTCCAGAATAAAATACTATTAAGCTTGTTATTATAGAGGACCTCTTTCTTCTTCCGATCCAAGTCTATAAGTGTATCTCCAATTTTCCGACAACATAAAGCGTCATTTGTAATAGTGATAATTCTATTAACTTATTTCAACATCATCATCTTTTTATTAAAAAGAGGTTGATTTACATTTTTATAATAGATTATTGCGAATATTGAAACTTATAAATATAAAATTATTACACTATTAAATGTAGATATTTCATATAAATCAATTTCATACAAAATGAGGTCAAATGACCACAAACCTAAGTTTGTAAACTTTTATAAGATATACTTACTTTTCGCTAGCTTGCCTACAATTCTAAAATTGGTAGAGACATCTCGGCGAGATCAACTCGCCCTTAACCGATTAATTTAAGTCAGTTAAAAGTATTAAATTGTAGACAATGTAGGATACTAAATATAAATAATGGTCCTCGGTATTTCTTTTGTCAATATGTCAAACAGAGAAATTTGTTTTGATTTCCTTCTTTTTAATAAGTAAATCAAAACAAATACAAAAAAAAAAATTATTGCACAAAACTTCTTTTTACAGCCAAATAAAACATTATTTTCTATGTCCAGTAAATACTTCCTACAAACCCAACGCTCGTTACTTCATACATAAAGAGAATAGACATTTCTAACCAACTAATCTGTTTTATCGATCCCCAAATAAATTGCTTTAGTCGATTTCGGGGATTTTTTCCACCATTTTCCTTAACAGCTTCCAGTGATTAGCGCTCACGGTGTGCACAGATAAATAATAACAATAACATTTCATCAGCCTTAATGCCGCGCTGTATAAATAAATCTTTTGACGTTTCCAATAATATATTATTTTGTATCTGTAGCTGTTGTATAGTTTGTATTAATATTTTTTTTATCAAAATGTGAATGTATTGATAAGGCCAGTCGTGGCGCAGGAGCCCAAACTGAAAACGCAACTAGTCATGGGATCGATCCTCACTCGTGGAAATGAAATATTTATTTAAATTTATGTGTCCATTTCTTCGCTCTGGTGACGATGCAAATTGTAGCGTTGAGTTTCGTTACTCAGCATTTAATGCCTCGAGAATTTGACGGAAAGTGGGGAACGGATACTAAGTTCCCTCTGCCTACCCTGCTGTGCGCGAGATACAGTTTGAAGATGTGAATGTATTATAATATATATATGTATAATATAATTGTAATTTTTTGTACGTAATTATATAATGAAATTCAAAGTATTAACTGTTAGTATTCTTTTTTATTACATTATTTTAAAAAGATATTGAATATTTTTTTATTTTGTTGTGATCAATGAATAAAATATTTCAAGCTATATTTTTGTCACAAATAAAGATAAATCAAATCATTATTATCATTGATAAATAGTACAAATTAATCTTTATAAATGTTAATAGAATATATAACTTTTGTTAGTAGTTTGACATCTGTCATGTTATGATTTCTTCAAAATAATATGTCATTATCGATATTTTTTTAGTTTCACGCCTTTTGTTCTATGATCTTCAATTTTTTGTTTATTTTAATAGGTTATAAGAAAAAAAAAGCTTATTTTGTATTCGTAATATTACCTCGAGGCTGAAGTTAATAATATAACTTCGCTACATGACCTCTATGTTTTATAAAATAGTAATCTTAAAACTTACACGTAGTAGACATTTTAAAAATAGATAAAAATGGAGTGGGCTTAGATGCTAGTTTAACTAAAAAGAAATACACTAACATTTTTATTTTAACTTCCAAATTCCTGACGTTTATGTTACTATAAAAGTGGATTAGAATTTTCGATTTTAATTTGCGCCGCCTACGACCCGGCCAGCCCGCAGATGGAGGATAATCTGGCTTACATTTTTGTTTGTCTTTGCCATTCAACGCTCACAGTATTCCGTGGCTTTGTGTTGTACATACGCTACAATAATCTATTCCAACAATTTTATATATTAAGGCTCTCTCCTTTTTGATATTGTAAAAGGGAGTATCTTAATCTCTCTACATATTTTTCACGTATATTAAAGTGACATTTACTTTTTTTTAGCTTTTTGTATCGCGTACTTTCCCTGCTTTTTGCTGAATTCTCGAGATATTGCGTTTGGAGTGGCAGAACCTAACGCCACGCTTTGCTTCATAGCCTGAGCAAATGAAAATATCAAATCAAATCAATTAAAACTACACCCTCAAGTGGCTATCGAACATACAACCATCACGATTACAGTCGCCTCTTTTATAAGGACGAAAAATCCAAAAACATTGTTTTTTTCCAATTTGTTAAGCCTAATTACGCGAATTTGTAGCTCGTTATTTTATCTTACTAAATGGATACGAAAAAAATCGACTTAAGTAAAGCTTATTAAGTTTTAAGACACGAGAGATCAAAACATACCCTAGATTGAAATTGTTACGCTACAGGCGGCTTGTTATCTACCTAGTACAGTAAAAAACTATTTCAGTTTTTAGTGTCCTTGCCCTTTCTCACTTTACTTATGCTGAAAAATAAAAAAAAAACTATGTCATGTTGAATAAAGAAAAAAAAGTTATAATTAGAGACTATTCGCGGCGCAGAGGCATTAACGTGTGATTGTAAACGTAACGGGTTGTGGGACTGGAAAATGGAAAAAGAGTGTCTTAATACTAAGTTTCTTCTGCCTACCCTGCTGTGTGCAGAATAAAACATGAAGCTGATTTTTTTATATTAGTTATTAAAAACGTATATAAATATATAAAAATAAGAATTGAAGTCGTCCCGATTGTCGCGACCGATACGACGGTTGCGACACTCGGGACGACAATACATGAATCGAAACAATCGATTAATATTGTATTAAAAATAGATTGTATTATTCAAAATTTTGTTTGATGGCGCTAGTGCACAATAAAACTTGAATGAGTTTATGATTGCACCTTGAATTTATATTTATTAATACTCTGTAATAGTCTACTTAAATAAATAAAAATAATAAAAAAATATTAACTTTCTTATTTATGTGTCTTGCCAGCATATTTTATTTTGTTCATTTATTTATTTTTTATATTTTATATCCCAGGTGCATACTGTTACACTGCGCTCACATTATTCGAACCTTACTTTTATATTTATTACTTACATAAATGCATAAAAAAAACCATCATCACATTTTCAATAAAAAAAATATCTGGCAGTAAGATATAATATCTGGTCGAGAGTTAGTCAAGGCATAAGGAGGTTAAATATTATTCCAGATTGTCAAAGCTCAACATCCCAAGGAAAAGGAATCCCCTCATAATGTCTACAAAGTGAGCACAATGGCGCGACCACGTTAAAAGATTTTTTGTAATTTCGTGCACTTTTGTTATCTTTGTGATACATTAATATCAATTTTTCTAGACGGGCCTAAAATCTTGACGCAAGATGAAAAGCTGTGATAAAGGGGATAATATAAAGGATAAAAGTTAGAAAACTATGTGTAATTTTGGTGTTCTGTGCTAATTATAATTTCTTTAGGAGATTAAAATTGAAGCCGGAATCTTAAGTATATTTTATATTCTATATTGTATTACAATAAATTGCTACTTTTCTTTACAAGTATTTCGGTACACTTTGGCTTCCTAAGAAAATGAATGAGAGTACTTATATGATCCTTGCTTGCTTGGGTAATAATGTGTTGAAAACCGTTACGTTGTTCTCAATGTCTTAATGAAAAGTGGGGAAATGAGATACATTTTTTTATCTAAATTTCTAGTTCCATACGAGATACATGAAATATATATGTATAAAAATATAAAGTCTATATAAAATTGTGCAGCAAAATACACCTAGTTTAAAAGACTGGAAATCGAAGCTCCTCATATAATCATATACCTCGGCCAACAGGAAAAGTATCGTTAACTAATGAGGCATTCTCGGATCGTGTAATATTATCATTTTTTATCGTTTAACCTCCTTCTGTCTCCATTCAACGTAACATTGACATAGTGATGTGTGCGCAACTGGCACGCTCGTAGGGCCATAATGAAAGAACAAAACAAAACAAACGCAGTATATTATAATAGTATATATTTTTCAAATACATATATTGTTTAATCTTTGTTATTTTTTTATACCCTGTATGTCTCTAATAAGTAATTGTGCCCAATAAAGTGTAAATAAATAAATAAACGCAAGTTTATATTCAAAACTGCCTATATCGTTGTAAGCCGTCCTTTGATTGTCACGCCTCATTTGAAATTCCTTTCATTAGGTATTCTGGGTTGCTTCCGTATCAAAGATTAACACGTAGAATTATATAAATAGGAGATGTTGGATCTTCATGTAATTTTCTGTATTTGTAGAAAATATTAATTTTCTTTATTTGGAGCCATCGTGGTGCAATGTGTCTGCGCTTAATTTTAAGCGTTATAATTATTGTTTTGATTATCAATAAGGGAAATCAAATATTTTATTTTTCCTACTCTGGTTTTACAATCATCTCTTACTGTCCCGAATTTTATTGAAAAGTTGCGGCGGTGCGGTGGTATAAGCAATCTATTTATTTGGATTTTTCCTTCATTTTATGCCGATACAGAAAAATTTTAATAAAATAACTTTGATTAATACCATTTGTTTCAAAATGCTTTGAAATACCTAACTGAATAACGATGACAGCATTGCACTTTTCCTGATACTAGGGTAGTCATAGAGAACCTAGTGATTACCATAAGACATTCGATTCCTTAATTTTTGCCAGACATTGTGTGTTAGGTATTTTTTATTTTCACTGTGTATCCCGCACATAGCAGGGAAGGTAAAGGGAAGACGCTTCCGTTTTCTGTTACTACGTTTTAAGTAGCGAAACCTCGTTACCAGAGCAAGAAAATTAAAATATTAAATATTCTATTTCCTCAATTGGGATTCAAACCCACAACCCACCACGCTTACAGCCGCACACGTATACCCCTGCGCCACGACAGGCCTGAACTTGCGAAAATGTTTCACAAGTTGCAAAGCTTAAAGCTGTCTGAACAAAAATCAGTATAATCAATGTCCAAAGTGGGAATCGAATTTAAAACATTCACGTTACGTTCAGTCACCGTCCGAAATAGCAAATTACAACCGTTTTTAGACATCAATCACTATTGAAGTTGAGATTTGTATCACGATGGTACATAATAATAAACTCTAACAAAGCGTTATCTTCAAAGCTTATCATATAATAGGGTCACTGGATGCACACTGTGGTTCGATGCTCTATTATGGTTTTTCTATTTAAGTTAATAAAAACTTATATATTTAGTACAGAGTGGAGAAAATAAACGGAGAATATTGATATATGAAAACAATCTAGCAGATTACAGCACCGTAGTAATTTTATTTATTGCTAGAATATTTTTTATTTCATTGCATGTTTCACCAGTTTAAGTTTAATTAATGTAGGTATCAGGGTTTAGTTAGATTAGGATAAATTTCACAACAATTTTCCCCATACAAGAAACCTTAGTGGTAATTAAGGAGCCTAAATATTAATATCTTTTAAATGTGTGGAGTAAAAAACGCAGATATAACATAGTATTAATAAGCCTCTCCAGGCCAAGCAGGTAAGGTACAAGCGTGTGGTAAACGCGATGGGTTTTAGGTTCAGAATTCAGTAGAACGTGTGGAATAGAGTATCTTAACATTTGGTTCCCTCTGCCTACCCTGCAGAGTGCGGGATACTGTGTGAAGCTAAAAACAGAACATTAAGTTATTTCATCTGCCTCGTTAGATACACGAAGTAAAAAATAAACATGTTTCGTAGATATTTGTAACAAAAAACATGCTAAAAGAACATTTTCGCGGCATCAATGCACACGTAACATACTAAACGCAAACATAATACCTCATACGGGAAACTTCAAATAAAAAATAAACTATAATCGAATGAACGGTACATCTGTATCTGATAACTGTTCATATGAGTGTTTAAAAAAGTTAACCGAAAACAGGAGATTTTAGCCGAATGGTCTGCATCCATAAAGCTTTGTATGGATTACATGGATTTTATAGCATTCTCTACTGTACGCGGTATTAGAGAATATTTGTTCCTAAGTTAAACCTAATATGTGTAACAAGCAATGGCGGATGGAAATTGACAATATAATAAATATTATTTGAACATTTAGCGAAAAGTGAGACATGTTGTGTCTTAACACTAGGTTCCCTTTGCCTACCCTGCTGTGCGGGATACAGCGTGAATATAATAAAAAATGTGAAAGAATCTATGTTCTTATCACATACATCATATTATTATCATTGACTATATTAGGTAACTAGTTCAATATTGTTTGATATAAAATAATATGTTTTGTTTAATTAATTAAGTTACGGTTCTTAACATCTTGACGCCGTATCACATACGCAGCAGGGTTAGCAGAAGGAACTTAATGTTAAGACAATCCATTCCCCACTTTTCGCCGAATTTATTTTTCGAAGCATTGCGTGTTCAGTAGCGCCGAGCTTTTGCCGTAGTATCAAAGCGAAAAAATGCTGTCTGTCGCGTTGCGGTCACATACTTGTGCCCCTGCTCCCAAGACATTCTTAATATACTAAAAATAAACATACAAATAAAAAAGGCACTCGAACCCACGCATGTTCAAAATACATGCTTCACTAGCTTCATGCTCTATCCGTTCTCACTCACTCCGTTCCCCATTTTCTACCGATTTCTAGAGGCATTGCGTGTAGAGTGGCAGAACTCAGCGTGGCGCTTTGCCTCGACACCAGAGCAAAGAGATGGAAATATATATTTAATTAGTTAAATATATATTTCCATTTCTTTGCTCTGGTTATTTCATCTCCTAGTGCGGATCGAACCCACAACCAGCCGGGTTTACTTTGCGCCCGGACTTTTCTTAAATGTACACAGGTATCTATTTATATTTCTATACTAATACTCTAAAGCTAAAGAATTTGTTCATATCAGAAATTACTGTTCAAACTGAAATACTATTTTTGTTTCATTTTAATGTAGCCTATAACGACGGCTCTACGGACCTAGTGCCAAGACAAGCCATTTCTAACTTTCCGGCATTGTGTGTTAAGTGACGAGTGGGAAGCGAACCCGCTACCTGTTGCATTTACAGTCGTTACACGCTTGTGCCCATAAACCACGACTGACCTCACCTGATCTTGAGTTTAATTATCACTAAGTAGAATATTTATCATAAATATTTCTTTTGCACATAGATTTATGTACGGTAGTTAGAAAAAGATGTTTTCAATACCTATACTGTATATAATGTAGAAATTGTTAAGTCTATTGAAATATATTTTAATCACAGTCTCTCATCTCCATTTACAAGGCTGTTTCCCTTTTATCGGTGCCCGTTGACCGTAGTGTAAATTCTTGTAGCGTAAGCCACAATCTTTTTTCCAGCAAAAGTGAGTAAAACTGGAAAGCGTGTGTAATTTATTTAACAGAATTCTTATTAACTTTTATATAGCGTTGTAAATAAGAGCGGGATAAGAGAAAAAATATCAAATCAGAAGCTAGAGAAAACTACTATTTATTATTTATTTATTTCTATACAACTGAGAATCCAGTGTCAAGACACTCCCTTCTCAGTTCTCTGTTTTCTCTCCTAATTCGGGTTCTTGTGAGTACGTAGTAAAAATACGGTGCGTGGACTTCCATTACACACAGAAATCCACGATACGTATTTTGTCTTTTTTTTTCTCCTCGGAGGGGGGGAGGGGGAAATATAAATATAATAAGTGATTAATATTACCATGAATCCGTGCAATACATTCAATTGTATGTAGGTAGCCCTGGGGCCTTACTCTTGAAAGTAATTTCAATCCCATTTTGACGTCCACAATTGTCCAATGCAATCCTGCGGCGACGTTAT
>DWAN01005412.1:0-11270 GCA_018230445.1 Heliconius hewitsoni
GTAAATATTTCATCTCCTCGAGTGGGGATCGAACCCACAACCAGTCGGTCTTACAATCACACTTTGTACCACTGCGCCACGACTGGCCTCAAAATAATAAATGTAAATAATACAAAACATTGTTTCCCTGATGAACTTTTTGCGCATCCCAGTTAACGTTGGATTGCTAGAGGTTAACGACTGTACAACAAAAAGCCGGACGTGTCGTATATTTTCTCCCTGACACGGTTATTGCGAAATTATATTATTACATTTTTTATATAAAAAACTTCATTTAAGTTAATCCTTATTATTATATTTTCGACCGTACTTTTTAATAATTTATAGCTTTGATTTGTCACTGATTATTTATGTGGGACAATTAGTAGTAATTTTTTTATTATAGACTTCACACAATTGTTAATTTAGTGGACATGAAGCCGTCGTGGCGTAGTGAAAAATCGGTATAAATTTCTTGAAAACCCTAAATAACTACTTGAAATAAAATATTAAAGTAAAATCTAAACAGGTTTTTCTTCAACGAATCACTCGGGCTAGTATATTTTGCGAAGCGGAAATTACCTGTCACGGCGTTTCACAAAAGAAATGTATTTAAAATGTTAATTTAAAATGTTAATTTTCTTCTTACCTAATAGATGACGTTATGCATATTGAAATATGATTTGGATAACGCGGCGAATTTCACACAAAATGCAGCAAAAACAATGCATATACCCTTATATGTTTTGATTGTTTTGATTTAGAAGCTTGATATTTCATATTAATTTCAATTTGACACATCCACTGAAGCTCGTCCCAATAAATGCTCTTGACAGAGAAGCAACCGAGTTATCCTATAAAGGTTTTGGTTTTTTTCCTGTTGATATACGAAACCTTAAAAACGGCAAAAAAATCACGTTTGATATATTGTATTGTATTCTTTTTTTAGTATTCGTTGTTAAATCAGCAACCGAAAAATATCATCTCTGGATCTATGTTATCCTCTAAGGATTCCGTTTTTACGTTTTTAGTTATGGAACTCAAAAGGTAAAAACAGAACCATTAAAGGATCACTTTGTTGTCCGTCTGTCAAGACCATTCATCTTGAGACCATGATAAGTATCAGTTAAAAAGCTGTTTTATTGTGTCTGACTGAATTCAAATATATGAATAAGCCTTCCCTCTATAATAAAATTATACTATAACATATAAAAAAAAAGTTTGATTAAGTAACTTAACGCAGTTAGTCCTTTACTGCGTCCAGAGGATTATACAATGCTCTCTTTACTAGCAATATATAAAAAAAATTGATCAAAATAATAACTAACGCTAAGAAGTTTTAGGACTACGAGTAGCTCTTATCTATAATGTCCAAAATAAAAATAGTAAAGAACATTTTGTATGCCCCAGATTTAAAATTTTTGATAGTCCTATGAATTATATCCAGGTAACGGATACTCTCATGAGTAAATTATGCAGGGCATATCCGGTGGGCGCTGCTGGCGGATATTGTTGTAAATAGCCTCACGGTTGACTGCTTTAATGCATAAAACAGAATAAGCTGTGGTAAGAACTGAGTTGTACTGACGAATAGACGAACAAACCTATAACCATTATGTATAGTGCAAAACTCTCCAAATACGCAACGTACGATTCTACATACATTTTTTAATTTCACTTTTTATTTCTTAAAGAAGAGTTGGCATGACACCAGTCATGGCAAAAGCATGTGACTGTAAACATCACAGGTTTTTACACGTGTCTTATTGGGACTGGACTGTCTTAGCACTAGGTTCCCCAGGTCCCTCTGGTTCGCCTGCTATATGCGGGATCCAAAATGAAGCTTACTGAGAAGCGGAACTCTACTTTGCGCTTTTTCTTACCGAAGCCAGAAAACAAAAACAATTCTTTCCTGCCAGATCAATTCTACAATCATCACGTATACAATCAGAAAGTGTTCAATAAAGTTAATACTTATATATACGAGTACGTATGTAAAAGAATAAAGAAAATAAGTTTACTCCACACTAAGCATTCCCAAATCCTAGTTATATTACTTCATAAATGTGATACGAGGTTAATCGTTCCTTCAGGCAGTTACACGAGTATATAGCGGTTATACGAATACGTTAGGGCATCTATACAACCCTTGGGCCCTTTTAACCTTCGTCTATATAGTAAAAAGTACGACAGTTCGTGTATTAAATGTTTATAAGTATGAATAACCATTGAGTTCTTATGATTTTGGAAAACATTAGGAGAAGTCCCGTTGGGGAATTAATATTGTATTTTATAAGAGATTCAATACCTGAATAATATAAAACGTAGTAGAAATCGTTCCCATTAAGACATTTCTGTTCCCCATTTTCCGTCGAATTTAGAGGCATTGTGTGAGGTATGATGGAACTCAACGCCGTGCTTTTTAGATGCACTAATACGTTCATATAAAAAAAAAGTTCATTGAATATACTAAATATACTTTTGTAAACAAGTTTTGACTTGTCAAATGGACACGTAGCTACCACCGGCTTGAAAAGCGATTTTTTAGTTGCTCTTTACGAAGCTTACAATTTATTGTTTTATTTAATACAATAAGAAAATGCATTAGCAAATTAATCATTATTAATTTGAATAATTGTTAATTTGCTATTGTTTAATTACGTGACGTACGTAACAAAACCATTATTTTGTCTAGTATGTAGTCTAGTTAAGGTCATATCTCACTGACTTTAAATTATTTGCTTCAAAAAGAACAGATCTTATGCGGCAACTCACGGTTACTCAAATTTTATTAGTGACATAAGGATGGAATTTTTCATCGATAAATGTGCGAGCATGCATGTAGTGCGGAAGAGTGTGATAATATCCGATAATATTTGTATTTCAGATTCTGTACCTTCAGAAAACTTGGAGAAGTTCAGACTTTTAAATATCTTGGAATATCTGAAGCATTGGGTATTGATGAACAGAGCTTAAAGCAATTGATGAAGGAGCGTTTCTTTGGTCGCGTGAAAAAAGTGCTTGGCAGCCTTTTATCTGGTGGCAACAAGGTTCGTGCTTTTGACGGTTGGGTTATATTGCTTCTAGCCTATACTTTAGGCATTGTAAGATAGACACTGACTGAGTTACACTCTGTAGATTGCCAAATACATAAATTGTTGACGACATACCGAATGCAACATCCGCGTTCGTCCGTGATGAGACTATATATCTCGCGTAAGTGTGGAGTTCGGGGCTTTTTAATTGTCAAGAACCTCCATAACCACGAGGTATGCAGTCTTAAGAGAATTTCGTGAACGTGAAGATTGACGTGGATATGCACAACGATGTGGTATAGTTAACAAAGGCCTTACTCCTCTTTCCTTGGGCGTAGTGAACTGGTGTGGGCCTGTAGTACTTACTACCGCATCGCATGGCTGTGTGAAAGATTCCATAGAGCACTAGTGGGCGGATACTGCTTCTTCCTTATTTTGGTTGTTCGGGCAATTTTTTCGGGGAAACCGAAGGTTATGTCTATGAACTTATGGACAAAGTTATTAACCATGAACTATCAGATACATATTATGAAAGATGGCACTCTCGAGATTGCCACTATGTGGGATGTCAATGCGACTATCATTGTGCCGATAGTAGTTTCAGTTAACGGTTTAATAGTGAAAAGCCTCGGCTAACATCTCAAGAGGTTATCGTTTAGCTGTTGGTTCAAGAACCGAGTGCAGAAGGCAGTTTTACTTAAGACAGTGCATATTGTGAGTGGTTTGGACATTTATCCTATAAAAGTATTTTTTTATAGTATTAAGTGTATTTTTTATAACAATTTGTATTTAAAAATGTAAAGTTAATTCCTCTTGTATTATAAGAGTATATAACTAATGTACTTATTGGATAAATTCATTTAAATTTTTACTGCTAGATATTTCATAACAATTGGTCAATATAAAAAAATCGGTAGCAGCATATAACATTTAAATACAACTTACGTGATAGCAGGTAGGGGATTAGCGTGAACCAAGCAAGGCAGAACGGCGTCACCTCCACGTCGGGCGCTCGCTTCCCAATTACCGGGTAGTACTGGTCGAGGTGCTGCAGATGCACTCATGGCTGGAAATAATACTTAAATTGAATCATAATAATAAGATTTTCTATTATAGCTAGACCGAGTACTGACTACTTCTATTACGAATAAATTACGTGTTGAGTAGTAGAACTCAACACCACGTTTTCCTTGTTGCCTGAGCGAAGAAAATTGGAAATGGAACCCACAACCATGCCGCTGCACCACTACGGCGTCAATCTAAAATTTCTTTCAATCTATGTTCATATGGCCAAATCAAGACCTATTAGATTGGCCTAAAGTTGTAGTTAGACGAGTCATTAAAATAATACGGACATCTGGCTGTCTATACTACTGTAACTGGTGTGTGGGTGACAATCGAAATTGAATGTTTAATGTGTCCTGCGAAGCGTAAAGCAGGTCATCTGCACATTCATCAATTTATGCCTCAGGTGAATGTTGCTAACTCAAGTCTATGTTATTATTAGTGTACTAGATACTATTTATATAAGTATATAGAACTTTTAGTTTTTAAGCATTTTCTACCACGCTATTTCCGAGATACAACGTGAAATGTGAAAAATATGCGTGATTATCACAGGCACATAACTAACAATACATTAAATGTCAAATTAAACTCATACGTCATTTAGTGAGAATGGATGTTTGTCCACTTTCAAAAGAAAAATCCTGATCGGATTTAGATTTATTTAGATCAGAATAACAATTTGTGTAAAGATTTTATTCCATTTGGCTATAATATAAGTTTGAGCGGGCGAAGCCGCGTTTGTGTCGCTAGTAATTAATGCATATTAGAGTACTTACGTGCAATATCAACATTGATGGGTGAACTCTGTCGCCTTTCCCCAGTGAGTGAATCGAGGACAGAGCAGGAGTACTGAGCGCGAGAGTCGTCGATACGAACTGACCGGACTATCAATTTCCACCCGTCGTCTACAAGAAGTGTTGGTCCGGCTATAACGAAGCATAATATTTTAGCTGTTTGTATATAATAATTATCATTTTCACTTCAGAATAGGTAGTGGGAACCTAGAAATCTAGATATAGTACCCTATCCCATACTTCGTTCCCAATAAGACATTTCCGTTACCTACTTTCCATCGAATTCTGGAGAGAATGCTTATTGAGAGGCGGAACTCAATGGTGCGTTTTGTCTCGTTACCAGGGTGAGGAAATTAAAATATTAAAAATGTTGTTCCCCTGTGTGGGAAACGAACCCACATCTGTCTCTTTTCCGTTACTGAGCGAGTAACTGAAAAGGCACAGACGAAAATATGTGTAGAACGAAATGCTGGAATGAAATGGAAAGCCTGTATGTTCTTCATAACGGGATATACGGAAACGTGAATTGAATTATGTTTTGTAGTTCACGTAAACAAAGTAGCATTATTATACCCAAATTTATTTCAGGTAAAAATATTAGCATTATGTTATATACTCAATAACATTAAATTTTAAAATTATAGTTTATTATAATTTTATAGTATTTTGTCTACACCACGTTTCTGATCCGTATATTTTTCATATCATCATTGTTGTTGGATCTATAGTTATTAAAATTGTAATTACAGCTTAGATTTAAGACTTATTTTGAATAAAAATACTCTTTTATTTATTTACTTTCTGGTACTTAAAAAAGACTTAAAATGTTAATTGTGCCAAAAATATGTAATGAACAAACATTGAATGTCTATTTTATCGTAATTTTTTTTTTTATTAAGTAAAATCTTGTTTGAACAAAAAAAAATATTATAATTATAAAATAAGGTAAAAATTTTAATAAGAAACATAGGCTTAAATAACAATTCAATTGTTTCTGAGACGTTTATATAAAAAAAAATCGGAATTGTTTTACAATGAAACCGAGAAAGAAAAGGATCCTCAGTTTATAACTAATATTGAATTAAGGGATTTCACGGGAAATTTGAATTAGAAGGAAAATTTAATGAAAAAAAGTCGCAAGCTAAATTGGAGACCGACCAAGCCATGTTGCTGGGGATGTTTAAGTTTTTCTTTAGTTACATGACGCTACCTTGGTACATTTGTGTCTAAGACACCAACGAACAATTTATCTTTAAATAGTCTTTATTTAAAGGCTCTCTCTATTTTAACTGCTATACATGCGAGGTACAGCGTGAAGCTGAAGAAAAAAAAATGCCTAAGTTTCGGACGCATTCGAAAAGAATAGTTAAAAAATCCTTTTACGTGAATTACTTCTGTTTAGCTTATATTATTTTGTATATACCAGGCTAGAGAAAATCTAGTGTTAAGACAATTTATTATCACTAAAGTATACATTTTATTACTAAGCCAGTCAGAACGTTTGGATAAATTTGATTTGGTTGTAGATAACGACATTAACTTGGGGCCAAGTGGAATTTTAAAAGGATTGCGTGGGAATTGTACCCATAACCGCTGTGTTTTTAATCATATGCTGAGCCTTTTACATGCTGAACAATTTATAATGAAATACTTACAAAAATGATCGCCGGCTGATATAACAGCGTCATCTCTGTACCACGCAGCTACAGATGCGTGGTCTCGTACTGCATTGGGCACGGCACAGGTGAGAAGAGTGGGACTGCCAACTTCTGATGGCGTTGATGTTACGTGGACTTGCCAGTCTTGCCATACAACTGTGAAATAATAAAAGGTTATAGAAGTTTTAAAAATATTTTTCAATAATTTTAAAGATTAGAGGCTGTCGTTGTGCAATAATATAGCATTAGGGAAAATGAACTGTCTTTATTTTCCACCGTAAAAATAAAAGTTCAATCTTCAAAACCAAACTTCGCTACTTCGCTTCGTTAGAAGTTGAATGATTCAATTTCTCAAATTCGAAAAATAAACATAGTTATTGCCTCCACAAGGTGATGACATACTCACCGTGTTTACAGGTAAACTTTAACCTACTGCGCTACGATGGCCTAATTATATTCACAATAATAATAACGGTTGTGATTGGTTGTGGTGGTGTGATCACAACCTTCAATTAGACGGCAACCACGTTCACTAAGCCACAATGGCGTCTGAAATCTAATATAAGTATTCGTTGTAACAAAAGATATACAAATATAGCTTCATTTTGAATGCTGGATGTAGATTCAAAGGCGTCTGAACTAGAATTATAATGTAAATCAGAATTATTCATAAATATACTATAGTGTACATTAATGTTTTACTAATGACTAAACTATTTTGGCTTAAAGTGCTTTTTTTTAAGAAGTAAAACTTGAAAAATGTAACTTTTAAAATAAATAAAATTATTAGAAAATGTTGGTTTATTCTATAGTGTTAGAAAATTTTAGTTTAAACATTATAGCTAACGTTAAGTGACGTAACTCAACGCCACACTTTGTCTACATCGATTTGATTATGAAAATAAATATTATAAACATTTCCCCAACTGGGAATAAAATTCACAACCATCATCTTGACAATGAGACGTGGTCCCTCTTTTCCACCACTGTTTTTACCTTTTATTGAATTATAAAGTATTCGTTATCTTTTACAGGTAATATACCAAATATCCTTATATTTTTCTATTTAGTTAACAGTTAGTCAGTAAACCTATATTCATAACAAAAAAATATATTTTTTACTGACTTCAAAATATGGATTGGTTATCTGTATACTTCTTTTGTTCAAATCATATGCATGATATATATCAGTCTCAATAGGCTTCATGCATGTTTGTATGTTAGTTTGTTCATAAGTTCTCAGAAACTACAAGTTATGGTCAGATGGCCCTTTTGGCTCGAATCACTTGTAATAATGTATGTATTTGAAATGGGTTCGATCCCCACTCGAAGAGATGAAATATTTACTTAAATTTATATTTAAGTGGGGAACGGAATGTCTTAACACTAGGTTCCCTCTGCCTACCCTGCTGTGTGCGGGATATAGCGTGAAGCTAATTAATTTGAAATCGGTTTAGCTGTTATAGATAGATATGGCTCTTAAGTACGAAATCACAATTTAAAAGGACGGGTTTCAGAATTATTTTTATTTATTAAATGTATAAACAACAAAAATAAATAAAAGTTTTCATAGCAATTTTTTATTTCAAAGCTCTTAGTACAATGTCAAAAGTCTTACATTTCAAGATAGTACCGTTGCATGACAAAAATACACAAAGATGTTTTAAGCTAGTAATGTATTATATTTCGTTAGCCATTCGATAAAAAAAGGAAATTACGGCCATAAATTTACATTTAAAAAGCTATTTGTTTTATGAAAAATTTGTATGAAACACGTCAATATACTTCACGGTGATCAAAGGAGCTGCTGACACGAAATATATTTTAATGAAACTTCCGCTATTCGAGGCCATAGTGGCGCAACGCCACAGTACCTGTAAACTCGACGGTTGTGAGTTCAATTCCCAGGGGAATGAATTATCGATATTTCTTCGCTCTGATAATAAGACTAATTGTTGCTTTAGATTCTGCCCTCAACATGCAACGCTCTTTGTGGCTATCTTTATTTCTAACTTAAGAAAACGGACACATTAAATATTTCATTTCCTCGAGAATAGCGATATTATCAATTATATTTTAGAACGAACGAATATTGCGAAGGCGGCACTAGTTACGTACAGAGTATAGCTTGGACATTACATATAAACGCTTGGACGTTACATATTAAGGCTAAGTATATTAAGGCCTTTAAGCGTACACTTAGGTCAAAAGTCCTAGGAACTGCTCTGAGTTTCGTAATAATATGATGATATGATAATGAGGATATGTACCTGATATATTTATTAGGAAGAACAGAATATTAAATAAACACTTTGAAGCAAGTTTTTTAAGTTTTAAAAATTATAAGCTATTACTTGTTTAAAATTAATACATTTTTTTATAATAGGCCCAATTGAGGCCGACGGGTTCAATTTCTACTCAGAGGAATGATTAATATTTAATGTTTTCATTTCGTCACTCTGGTAACAATACAAAGCACGGTGTTGAGTTCTGCCATTCAACACGCTCGTCAATAAAAAAAGTGGGGAACGGAGTGTCCTATTACTAGGTTCACTCTGCCAATCCTAGCAGGATATATGCGGGATACAGCTTGAAGCTATGTTTTATTTTTTACAATAATATCATAACAAAATTAGATATAGTTCTATCGAATAATGAATCGAATAATAGTACGTAATTTATCCGTTTAAATATCCAGCAAAAACAGGTAGAGACTAGCATACTATAAAGCAATTTAACCCCGAACAAAATAATTAAGAATCGGAAACGGTAAATCAGTTTAGTCGGCAACACCCGGCGATTACGGCGAATCCGGATTTACATGAAAAATATTTTTTTACTGTGAATTTGAATAATTTCCTACGCAAGGGCAAGGAATGAAGGAAAAAATTATTGTTTAGAACGATATAGCGGAGTACAATAGAAAACTTAAAATAAATTTACGTTTATAATTTTATTTAGTTTTTTTTTTACTGCGGCTTCCCAAAATTCGAATTTCACATACTAATATTTATATTGATTATATAGATGATTCTTCAGTGTTTTATTATTCTAACTAGATTATCTCGAAATGTCGGAATGAGGAAAACGAAGATATATATATATTTTTTGTAGCTTCACGCAGTATCCCGTCCATAGACAGAGGGGGATCCTGAGAACCTAGTGTGACACACCGTTCGCATTGAGACACTTTCATTTCCCAATTTCCGCCCAGTTCTTGAACTATTGCGTGTTAAGTGGCGGGGCTCAACGCTGCGCTTTGCCCTCCATTACCATAGCGAGAAATAAAAAATTAAAACATAAAATATTTAATTCCGCCAAGTGAGACTCGAACCCACAACCTATCGCGTTTATAGTCGCAGTCGCCACACACACAAAATAGCTTTTTGTATGCCATTTCAATATCTTGGATTTCAACTACCCAATCAATAGTGATAACAGGCAAAAGCACTTCGTCTTATCTGTCACTGTATTTAAAATGGAAAATGGTACTCGATCCTCTATAGAGTTGATTGTGATAAATGAAACATCGGATGATTCGTTTTCATTTGTCATGTAATTAAGTTTTTTCTTATAAAATATAATTTATATTAAACATATTTTCAAGTTCTTTTAAAATTAAGTGCAGCGTTCAATTACGCCATATAACACGCAATATCTCTTACACTAAAAGTAG
The DNA here is from genome assembly GCA_018230445.1 of Heliconius hewitsoni. Taxonomy (NCBI): domain Eukaryota; kingdom Metazoa; phylum Arthropoda; class Insecta; order Lepidoptera; family Nymphalidae; genus Heliconius; species Heliconius hewitsoni. The sequence goes on from DWAN01005412.1 coordinate 10,211, forward strand.
AAAACAGATTGATTTATGTTAATATTCTTTAGTAATACTCGGCGCATCTAGATACTACAGAATTATAAGACGATAGTGGCGCGGACGAAGGGTTCAGTGCGGGTTTGGCATCAATTTAGACTCAGGACTATCTAGGACATCTATAAATCACTTTCGTTTTTCCATTCAAATGCAACACAAAATCATTAATCACACTGGGAGGAATGTGCTATGTGGAATAAATTGTGAAGCAATTTTTATACAAGATTTATTTTTCTTATGTTAAGGGAACCATATAAACACTCCGTTCCCCACACACACAGAGTGTACTCGTAATGTCGTCGCAATCGCTATGAAAATAATCATTCCACAGAGTAAGAATTGAACCCACAATATTTGCGTTTACAGTTAAGCACTTCGCCGCTGCGCCACGACTGCCTAAATAATATACGTGCTTTATACGTACATACTTAGATGTATGTATATTTATTTACCATAAATAAGGTCTATAAAGACAATGAGGTAAGCCAGTAGCGTAATCTCCTAACTAAATCCCATTACGTCAATAAATAGCCTCCAGGCGTAATCAACTTTGCGTAGCCATATTAGGTTAAAAAGCGTATTGGATACCGATATTATGGGAATTGGATGCATGGTTTTGTGATGTCGCTAATTTGAATTAGGATATAATAGCTTTTTCTCTTTTTTTTTTCTTCTTCACGCAGTATCCCGCATATAGCAAAGTCAGCAAAGCAAACCCACTGTACTCCGCGCCCCTCATTTTTGTGAATTTGCGTGTTGAGTGGCGAAACTCCTTTTTTCTTTACCTAACCCGCTATAGGAATACAGCGTGAAGCAAAAAACATATTTTTTGTATTTTTTGGTGCATTATTTAAAATTTACTTCTTTTTTCCCATTTAGAAAAATTAAAAGCCTTAGCTTCAAGCTTAGACTGTGTAGCTTTCTGATTTTTTTCCCGAAATAGCACCATCTGTAGATGCTTGATGACAAATTTCATAATTCTAGATCATGTAGTCCCGTTTTTGGCTTTCATTATTCTTGCCACAGTTTCACGCCATTT
>DWAN01005413.1:0-11270 GCA_018230445.1 Heliconius hewitsoni
GGGTTCGAGTCCCGCTACGTTCAAATTTTTATACGTTTTCTAATTAAGTAATTAATTATTCATGATAATTTTGCCTAAAGCACTCTTTATATCTTATGTGTGTCAATAATATAGCCTTTAGTTTGACACTTGGCCTGGCAAGTAACATTTAAAATAACAACAAATGTCGCAAAAAATCTTACCATACTTGTAAATCATATATAGGATAATATTTTTCTTATTTCAGATATACTTAGTAATAATTTAGAAGAATATATTTCAGAAGATACAAGGATAATTATTGACAACTTATCATCTTTTCTTCACCCTGAACATTTGGAACATTCGTTTAAAATAGCGGAACTTTTAAAAAATAACATGAGTGGTGATTTGTTTCCTATACAAAAAGAATTGCCGAACTTGTCGTTTGCTCAATTTGAGCTAGCGTTAAGCTTAAATGAAACTCTATCAATTATGTATGAGATAACATTTGACAAGTCTTCTGAGATAGTAGCAGTAGTAAACGAAGAAAAATGGAATATTGTGAAAAATGTGGTAAATAATTTACGTGAATCGCTCCAGTTATTTATAACGACGGTGAGAACATCACTAGAAGTTGAAGAAGGAAATAATGAGAAAGATAATTCTACAGTATGCAAAGAAACACTACAGGCCATAGAGGTACTTGATGAAAAAATAACATCACAAGTTATTTTTTCTTCAAGCTCAGAAGCGTGTAACATAGACATCAATCCAAATCAGGTTAAGATTATAGCTAAAGATATAACAGAGAAAGTAGATGAAATTGGTAAAAATGAAGAAAAAACTATTGAAGACATAATTACAGAATCGCCTAACATTACATTAAAATGTATTGATGCAGTAGGTACAGTGGAACATTCTCAAGTACCTATATACGAAGTTGAAAAGTTAAATATAAATATAGGTAATTTATTACTTTCGATCGTTTATATATTAGTTTAAATTGTATTATGTAGATTTGAATAAAATATCTTTGCATAAATTAGTAAAATTTATTTCAGATAAATTGGTACATCAATTGGAGGAATATGTTAGTTCAGAAGCTGTCAATGATTATGAAATGTTATCTTCTTTAGAGATTAATTCTGAACATTTAAGAGAATCTATTCAGCTAGCACACCAATTACAGAATATGTGTGCACTTCAGGGACCAGAAGCATTGAAATTATCAAAACCTCAATTAAATTTGGCTTTGAATTTAGAAAAAGCTATATCTTCGTTAAGTGAAATGGAATATAAGGATAATACGGAATTAAAAGTATTAAAAAGTCAAAATGAGTTACATAAGGCCAATAAAATAATCCACGATTTGAAGGATACGCTTCATAATGCAATAAGTTTTACTCTGTCTCAAGTTGATGAACAGACCACAGATCTAGATAAAACAAAATTAATTGTATCTCAGGATCTTGTCAAGAACGAAGCAATTGAAATGGTAGAGAAATTTGACTTAAATTCAGGTGTGACACTTTCGAATATGGTGGACGTTTATGAAAATCTTTCAGATATTCTTTCACCAGGTACACAGAACGTTATTGCAAATAGTGAAGAAATAAGAAATAACGCAAATATTACAACTGTAGATGAAAATGATAAACAATTAAAGCCTGCCGAAAGTTCTATTATCCATAACGTAAATGAAAGTGAACATTTACAACTAGGTGTGTTTTTCAGTTATATTTTATGATTAAAATATACAAAGTTTGGTTATAAACTTAATTTTTATTTGCACATTCGCTATTACAATAGGTTATAACTTTATGCTATTTAGCACTCAACAACTAAAATCTAAATAAAGCAACAATTGGAGAATATCTAAACACTGGATCCATTTTTTACGCTATGAGTTTGTTCTGAGATTTTTTGCTTACTGCTTATTTCCTTATATTTATAGTTCAACATTTATATTTATATAAGTACATTTTTTTGCAGATGCGGAGACAAATTCTTTTGAAAGATTGGAAATTCTTTTGCAAGAAGTTACTAATATAATTGATTTATCCACTGGTACTCTCTCTGAAAATAGGTCTGAAGTTGTTCAAAATACTCTTGATGAAGTGCAAACAATTATTATGAAACTAAAATTTGAATACGATGATACTATCACGGACACGTTTCATGAAAGCCTAGAAGATTTAGAATGCAACGTAAGAAGCGTACAACTTCAAGTAAATGAACACTGTCCTACCGCTTTATTAAAAGAAGCTTGTGTCAATTTGCAAACAGTTGTGTCTTCTTTAAATAATATTGAGAGTATTGAAATAATTGACCGAAAATTGAATATTATTTCGAAATGTTCAGATGACACCCAACAATCAATTGAGTTATTAGAAAAAGCTTCTGGCTGTAATGATAAAAATTATAAATGTATTATTTCAAATTTAATTAACATTAAGAATACAATGAAAATTTTGAGATCAAAATACTTTACTGATGCAGAGACATTAATTATAGGAGGAATAGAAGTCATCGAAAGCTTGGATGAAATCGAGGAAAAAATATTTTCTTTAGAAAAAGATATTAATAATGAAATTAATATGGATTTAGTGACAAGGGATAGTATGTTAACAGCTGTACATTCTGTTTATGGCAGTATTTCCAACATGCGAGGGACTGTTTCAAGTATACAAAAACAATACATGTACGATAATTATGGGAAACCATCTGGAAACATTTTACAATCTTTGAAAATTATAAGTGAAATATTAAAACTTGAGAATAAGCCATATTGGAAATTGCTTGCAAAAAATCTTCGCAAGACTTTAAATCATTTTGAAGATATAAAGTTTTACATCAGTCTGGATAAAACAGCTAGATTACCCAATGATGCGGCATTTACTAAGATTATACTTGCAGAATTATATTCAACGTTATCTCAAATTATTCTAGAAAAAAATGAGCCTGAAAAAAGCGAATGTATTCAAGCCTGTCTTTGTTACAATATACATGAAATTGAAAATAAGGTAACGATTGAAGTAAAAGATAAAATACCCATGTTTAAAGAAATATCTACAAATATTTTACAATTTTCTAATATCATGAGGAAAAATATAGAAGAAAATATCCTAAATACTTCGGAAATAAATTTAAATTCTGTGATTGAAGAACTTTCAGTAGAAGTATCATCCGAACTACTAGGAAATTATGAAAAAGAGGATACGTCACAAGTTATTGAACATACGCATGAAGGACAACCAGAAGAAAATAAAATAGTTGGAAAAGGTGAAGAAGAAAAGATAGTTAATTTCGAAGATGAACAAGAAAATACCAAATTTATTTTAGAAAAGGAAACTAAAGCGATAATTTTAGATGATAATTTAAAAGAATATCAACAAGAAGAAAGTAACGAAATGCAATCGAAATACAATTTATTTATAGGAGAAAAACTTGAAGATGGAATCAACCGTTCGTCAGATTTGTCATGGGAATATGCAGTGTCCGAGAATAAGAATGAAGAAAATAATACGGCAGAAAATATAAATGATTATTTAGTTGACAGATGTGGTGCAGAGAGCACTAATGGAAAATTAAAAGTACAAGACAGCAATACTGTAAATCTGACAGAAGATATTATGATAGATAATACGGATTATACTTTAAGTAAAATAGATACTGAAGAGATAGTAAATATTGCAATACAAACTGATGAAAAAAATGCAATTAAAATTATTAACGATGAGCCTAAAGAAAAAATATGTGAAGAAACTAAAAATGGCGACATAATGTTATATCCAAGTAAAACAGCAGAAATACATGATAAAAATACAGTAGATGAACAAGAATCACCGGAATTATTACAAGCCAAAGAAAAACAAGTATTTGTATTAGAACCACAACTTACTCAAACGAGCAAAATAGAAGATCAAAAATCTACACAAGATGAAAAACAAGTTATAGATTTTAGTAAAGACTTAAATCCTAACCCTAACAATATAGCTTACCCAAAGGAAACAATCGAAAACGTGACATCATCCAACAGGGAAAATTTAAAGGAAAGTTCGAACATTTTAATAAAAGAAAAAGAAATCATAGAGGACAAAAAGGACAGTCTTGCTCAAAATTTAATACCAGAAGAAGAAAATAATAAGCCTTTAAAACCAAAAGACATAGACGATATTACCATAAAAACAGAAAAAACAACATTAAATTTGAATAAGGAAAATAATGTTATAAATATTACAAAAGAAAATGAAGTTAATAAAATAAATTTAATAAATGATAAAGAACTAGATGCAGTTGATGTTAATATGGAAATTCGAGACACTATTGAATGTAATAGGGAGTTACAAATACAAGAAGAATCTGGTCAAAATTTGGAAATTATGGCATCGATATACGATCAAGAATCAAAGAAATCAGAAACATCTATTAAATTAGAATCTACATCTAAAAAGTCAAATGATAATTTGCTTAAATTGCCTAAAGAAATTGGAACAGATAAAGAATTAGTACAATCCAATCTTGGGTCATTCGACAATGGTAACAAAGAAAAAGAAAATACAATTAAGATATTTTCTAAAAATATGGAAATTGTAGCTGGACAAGATGAAGATACTTCTGAAAGCAGCACAATAGAATACAAAAGTATAAAAGAAAAAATCATTAGATCAGAAGAAGAACCTAAAACAGAAGATACTTCTACTACTGAGGATCCACATAAAGGAACATCTCAAAATTTCAATTATGAATATGCTATAGATACTGCTACTAAAAATGTAACCGTAGAAGATAAAGCTATTTTGAATACTGATGCAAAAATTTGTAGCGAATCAGAAAAAAATATGAATAACAGCGATAATAAAATATTAAGTAGTAAGAGTATTTCATCTGATGCTTTCGAGAAAGATTCATTAAAAAAATATGAAGAAATCAATAAGCTTTCAGGATCAATAGAACAAATCGATCAGAACGCTGAAGTAGATGACATGACTCAAATAAAGGATGATATATTTAGCCATGACAACAAAACAGATATGATAGATATTATACCGAAAGTAATAGAAGCTGAAGACAGCGATAAAACAGAACAGACAAAAGATACATCTTATCTTGAAATAAAAGAAAAAAATATGTTGGATAAAGAAGAACAGAAACTTATGCAAAATAACTTGTCTTTACAAGAACATCTAGAAGATATAGAGTTACAAAAAAATGTTGATGCTGTTGAAAAATCTGTCAAAAAAGATAACGTGAAAAGAAAATCTGCCACAGAAAATAACAAAGGTGAAGTAAAAAGTCAAGATAGTATAAGAAATGAGCAAGACGATATAAGACATAACAAGGGCGACGTGGAATCATTTTTAATAAATATACCAGAGAAGAGTACATGTGACGTTTCTGAAAAAATACCATCTGAATATATTGAACAAAATTGTCAGCTTTCAGACTCAAATATAGAAACTGTTGAGGAGTCAGTGGTAGGTAAACAAATTGAATTAAATAAAGATTTTACGTGTACCCAACGTGACAGAATATCACATGTAATGGAAGACAATAATCAAGAAGTAAAAGAAATTAGGGACAAAAATAACAAAGAATCTGACATAAAATATAAAAGAGACGAAGCAGAAAGGCAAGAAAATAAAAATTCTAAAAAAGAAGCGGAAAACTCGGATAAATTAATAGAATCAGATGAAGAAAAAAGTGTTAACCTTGAGGCTCTAATAAATACTCACTCGGAAGAATTTAGTGTTATTCAAGAATCTTTCACAATACAAGAAAATATGGAAGACATTACGGGAACAGACTTTGATTTAAATACTACAGAAAAGAAAAAAAAGACGAGTTCAAAGTCAGATAAAAAAAACAATATACAAAAGGAGGTAGTGGATGATATGCAAGATGATATTATTAAAAAGAAACAAGAAGAAAAAATTGACAAAATAGGAGAAACCGGTGAAGCTATTAAAGAGCAAAGTAAAGAATTACAAGAAAAAAGAAGTAATGAAATAAACGAGATACCAGATGAAAAGGAAAATTTTGTTATAAATGAATACTCTGAGGAAGGAACAAAAATTTTGACAAGGTTGGCAAATAAAACTACTAATATAGAAGAAAATGTTGTTCAAGAGGAATCTAAAAAGTTAATACAACAGGAAAAGGTTAATATTTCCGAACCAATGGCTGATATTTTAGAAACAAATAATAATATAGAAAATATCGTTAAAGATGACATCAACATAGAAAAAACTCGAAAGGAAGATAATTCAGAATCTATTATTATACCTAAAAAGGACAAAGAAATCAAATTAAAGCTAGAATCTGAAACAAAATTAGCGCAAAAAAATTTAGGAAATATAACTACTAACACAGAAGAAAATATTTGTGAAGAGGACTCTAAAAAAATAATGCAACAAGTAGAAGGTCAGATTCCCAAGCCAACTAAAATTTCAGAAGGAAATAACAATATAAAAAATATCGTTAAAGATAATTTAGGCATAGAAAAAACTCAAAAGAAAGATAATTCAGGATTTGCTATTAAGCCTGAAAAGGGCAAAGAGATCGAGTTAAGGATAAAGCTTGAAGCAGCATTTGAAGAAAAAAATATTGTTGACGATCCCAATAAAATTAAAATAAAACATTTAGAAGATAATAATATTCTTACAATATCAGATTTTATAAATGATGACGATAAAACAGAAAAACAAGTTTATAGCTATGAAAACGAAGGTGATATAAACCCAGCTGTAAAAAATGCAATTGAAACAAATAAAGTGCCAAGTCCTCATACAAGCAATATAAAAATTCCTGAAAAAGATTTAGAAAATCAAGAAATAGAACAGAATATTTTAAAAAGTATTGCGGACTATGAAGTAAAGACTAAACTTGTAGAGGAAAACTTAAAACATACATCAGAAACAATAGATCAAAAATTACCACTTACAAGTAATGAATTAGAAATTAAATCAAATAACATTCCAGATGACCAACCAGATACTAAAGAAGAACAAAATATACTAGCTCATAATGTGCAAAATGAGATAAGTGTAAATGATAATGAAAAGAACAAAAAAAGAGTTCACAAAAATGGTAAGAGAGGAAGGGCACCAAAAAATGAAGTTAAAGAAAAACAAGAAGAACGAATTAAGTCTAATGAGTACGTTGAAAAGGAAAAAATTGACATAATTACAGGCAATAATGAAATTAAAGTAGAAGTAAATAATAAAGGAAAAAGTCATAATGATTATACTTTGGTCAACTCCAAAGAAATTCAGGGAGAGGAAGTAAATATTATAAACAGTGTGATTACCAACGATTACTTTGATAATAATAATCACATGAATAAAGAAAAGGAAAGAAATGAAAATAGTGAAGTACAGAAAAGTAAAAGTATAGGAAATAATAATGTAAACGAAGAATTATTAAAAAATGTGCAACACATTAAAGCTGATTATGCATTAGAATTTAGCAAGCCTCCAGGCTATGTACCTAAAAATTTTGATACACAAGATACAGTGCCACAAGTCAAGACAACTTCGCAATATCCAAATATTTACAAAGCACAAACTTTACTATATGAATCTCAGTTGAGATCGTCATTGCCTCCACAAACAGAGCAACAATTTGAAGGAAATAAAGAAGTACTGAAGGCAAAAAGTGAAAATAGATGCATAGCTTCAGAAAAGCGATCAGGGATTTCTAGAGATGTAAAGAGAAAACCTGTATTTTCAACGCACTTAACCGATAGGACTGCTGTAGAAGGTTCCCGAGTAAAACTAACTTGTAGTATATTATCTCCAACTGATCCTATTATAACTTGGTATAAAAATGGTGTTTTATTGGACAATAAACAAAAATTTAGGATTAAAATAGTAGAAGGCTTGATTACTTTAGAAGTTTTAAACGCAGTTCCTACCGATTCTGGAGAATATAGCTGCAGTGTTTCAAATGAAAATGGTTCTATTACATCGTCAGCAAATCTAAAAGTCTACCCTAGCTTTGAAGCATCACCTATACCGCCAACATTTACGCGATCTATTAGAGGTAAATGTTATAAAAGTAAACGAGTAATTGTAATGTGTTTTTGTATCTAAAAAATCTTTTGTCTTTTAGATTTTTCATAAAAAAACACATTACAAACATTTATTAATTTGATTTACAGATACGTATCATTTAGCGGAAAATGAATTGATATTAGAATGCAGAATACGAGGGCAGCCTCTACCCATGATAACGTGGTACAAAAATGATAAGCCTATAATTTTAAATGAGAGGTTTCAAGCCCACTACTTAGCTGATGGTGTTTGCAGATTAACAATTAGCTCACCAACTTCAGAAGATTCTGGAAAGTATACGTGTAAAGCTGAAAATTCTGTATGGTCAGACAAAATATACCACGAAGTTTATTTTGATAGTAAGCATAATTTTAAATATAATTTATATATTTATTTACTCAATATTGTACATATTTTATTTATTTTTTGTAATTTATAGATAAACAAAGTAAAATAAACGCCAATATTGTGTCATTGGAAAAGATACATTTGAAGCAAGAATTGCGTCGTCCTCATTTTACCAATGTGTTACCTGATCACAAGGTAGTCAGTGGCGGTACAATTGGATTACAAGTCGAAATTAGAGGTTCACCTACAAGAGTAGAATGGTTAAGAGAGGGGCAGTCAGTTACAGAACAATATAGAAATGCCCAAACATTTGTTGATCATGAAATTTATACACTAGCACTTACTGATGTAACAGAAAAAGAATCAGGCTTATATACATGTAGAGCTTGGAGTAACACTGGCAACGTTGATATGAATGCATCTATAACAGTCGTTCAGCCTAACCTGATTGACGGAAAACCAGCTACCATTGTCAGTCGGCCATCTAAAGATTTACTTATTTCAATGGGCGAAGATTTAAATATTTCATTTAGAGTACAAGGAGACCCAAAACCTAAAGGTAAAAATCTTTACTTTTTTCTTAAATAAATAAAAAAATTAAATCACGTTTAAACAAGAAATGACTAACAATTGGGTGTATTATTACAGTCTTCTTTATGAAAGGAATGAGGGACATTACAAACAGCCAGCGCGTTTGCAAAATGACTTCTGATGATTATGTTAAATTTACTTTAAAGAGGAGTGTTGTGTCTGATGCGGGCACCTACTGTATATTTGCAAGAAATGCATATGGTTGTGATAGGGCGTTTGTTACCGTTGTGGTAAGTTTCATTAATGTAATTTAAACAAATATGCGAATATAAACCATACAAATCTATAATATAATGAAAAAGAGGTTGAAGCTGGAAGTGAAACATACATTTAGTGTGACTATAGTTGTCCAATATACATTTTCCTGGATCTGATAATTTGGTTACATATAATTCAATTATAAGAATGACTAAAATTTTTTAAAACGTAATATATTTGTTACTTAAATTTTAGATAAGACAACGTGCTTCCTCTGACAGTCTTATATCTGATTGGACTTATCCGATGGACGATTTAGCTATTTCGTCGATAGAAAGAAACTATAAATGTAAGTAAATACAGAATCTATCAATCTATACTTAATATAAAATCGGGGCAAAAGTATTTTCATATTGTTCATACAAAGGGAAATATTTCCTTTTAGATATTACAATATGTATACAATATACAATATGTAGTTATTTATTTACAATATGTATGTGCCGAATTGATCAATGAATTGTTGATCTTATGAGTAGTGCCATGATTCCATTTCTGTAGAAATTTCCAGGAAATTTCTAATGTCGACGCATCAACACATCCCAGCCAAGCTCTCTCAATTTTTGCTGCGTGGCTGTAGATGAGTGCGATCTGGCGTTGTCATGGTGGAACACCACGCCCTTCCTATTCACCAGCTTTTTTTATTCATCAGTTGCCGACAGTAGAGATCAGATTCGACAGTTTTATCCGTTGGCTCACAGTGGACGATTCCTTTCCAATCCCACCATACACATAGCATCACTTTATTCCGAGTCAGGCCGGGCTTTTTCTTGAAAAACAATTGAAAAATGGCGGGAACTACTTTTTTTTATTTATTGCATATTGAAAATTCAATGGTATTAAAACCAGCTAGTTACTTCGAAAATATAGAAAATACTTTTGCCCCGACTCATTATTTATGTTATTGTTTGTAATGTATAATATTATTCTAATAAAAAAGTAATTATAAGTTTATTATTTATTTTTTTACAACAATACCCTTCGGTTCTATATACACATAAATAAGCTATAAAAATTTAAGCTTGATCAAAGTCTATATTGGAAAGGAGCCAAATATCACCGTTTGGCACAACGATAGTTATTTGTTTTTTAGCTGTTCCCGATCGGATACCGAGTGAACCTAGTGTTGTGGATGGCGGAAACAACTGGATATCTTTGGCTTGGCCTAAATCAGACACTCAAGCAAAAGCACCAATTCTAGCCTATAAAGTTGAAGGTTGGCGTCTTGGTAAGGAAGGTGGAGCTCGTTGGTTAGAATTGGGTATCACGCCAAGGAATTCTTTCGACGCTTTTAATTTGAAACAGGGTGATGAATATCATTTTAGAATTACTCCAAGAAATCGTTACGGCTGGGGCGAGTCTGTGCAAACTTCTGTGCCAGTTGGAATCGGTTTGTCCGGAGATCGACCAGAATTTACAGATATTCTTCCTGGTCAGCTTAAAGTACTTGCTGGTGAATCAGCAGTCCTAAGTTGTAGTTTTAGTGGCAAGCCCACTCCAGAAATAGTTTGGATGAAAAATGGTCATGAAATTGAAGAAGAACCTGGAAAGATTAAGATTAATATTGAAAATCTCAATACTACGTTCCATATTAACGAATTGACAATTGAAGATGAAGGCAGATACAGTTGTGAAGCGACAAATGTTCTTGGTCGGTCTTCAACATACGCAAGAATGACTGTTATTACAGACCGACATATTTGGGAAGCTGATGCCAAATTAAAAAGGTAGGATACATTTTCTTTGAAATTATGCCATCGTAGATTAAATAAAACTTTCTCGTAATGTAAACATTTTAATTTTAATTATTTATTACTTTTTGCAGAGAACGATCTGCTGGTTTGGACGGAGAATATCCACCTCAATTTACGATGCGTTTACGAGATAGGCGAGTTCAAGCTACATATCCAGTTCGTTTGACTTGCCAAGTTGTTGGCAATCCGCCTCCAATTTTAACCTGGTTTAAGAATGGGGAAGAAATTTTCTGTGACAGTAAGATTTTCTTATTTAAATATATATATATATATATATATATATATATATATATATATATATATA
>DWAN01005414.1:0-11270 GCA_018230445.1 Heliconius hewitsoni
AACCAGTCTGTTTTACAGTCACACTTTGTGCCGCTGCGCCACGACTGGCCTCAATTATCATATTATTATATAGCATATAGCAAGATTATCAATGTATTATATGTATTTATTTATATCAATCTACATTATTTTGTACAATAACATCTAATTTATCTTACAACAAAACCTTATTTTGATGTGCAATCATCCAAACCCCCATCACGTACTAGTTACCTCCATTGCTCATTATGACAATTTGATTAAGCCGGCTCACCACGGGTTTTATTGGCCTATATTTCTTGATTAGGCTCGTACAGACCATGTTGTCACGGCTCTATAATAAATGGGGATTGAGTTCGTCGGCTTAGCTATAGATACTTAGGTAGGTAGCTATAGATACTTAGATAGGTAGATACCTATATAATAAATAACAGGATGGACCAGGTGTCTTCCATGAGAATATTATTTATTTTTGCAAATATTTTTACTGTTTAATTTTAAATATACATTTTTTTTATTGTAATAGTTGGTACAGCCTATGCAAATAATAAATTTTATAAACCAAATTAATTAATAAATACGTACCTGTATGTAAATTAATTTATTTAATGGAATTATAATTGTACCTAATATATTTAAACATGATGTAAATTATAAGGAAATATTCCATAAATGATGCTTATTGTAGAATATTTCAAACATGGAATCAATTTATTTTAACTTATTATTTATATTAAGTTACGAATGTTCATTTATCCTTCTCCACCTAAAAAATGAATTGAACGAAGAGAGTTTATTAAGTAAAATACGCTCCTCAAGCGAAAAGCGCATTAAAACAAACAGTGCAATAAAAATAAATCTAACTGCCTATAAAAACTGCCATAACTATCACTTAAACGGTATTGTACTTTGGCTTCTTTTAACTCCTCTGCCGACAAAATGCAGTGACAACAAAGTATAGATAATACGGCTAAAAGTGTATGCGAAAAATCTTTATGCAGAATATATTTTCAATATGTCATTGAGGAGCATTAATGCAGAAATTTATAGCAACGACTCGACGGTGAACAGAGACGGACCAAGAAAAGGGTTTACTTTTACTATGATCAATAAATTAAACCCTACTTATCGAAGCTACACCTGCATATTTTCAACTCCTGGAATTTTAAAATTACACACAAAGTAATGACTATTTATTCTTTTTTTATATAAAAAATTAAGATGATATTGAAAATAAATAAGTTTCCTTGTCATAGGATCATTACTATAAATACTTATACCTAAAAAAAATTAAACCTTATTTGACAGAAGGAATTATTTGAATTTAGAACAGGTTTAAAAAAATGCTGCGCCGCCTCAGATATTGTTATCATCAAATTACAGTACATTTACAACATTTTAAAGAAACTTAGAAATCTTTTTAGTTCAACCTGTTTAAATATTATCAGCAAGTATATACTATATATAGAGATAATGCTTATCTTGCAGCACGAAGACCTTACACAGCAATAATAAAGACAGTTTATTAAGCTTTTCGACATGACGCTATATCGACTCCAATTAAATATCATTTTTATTGAGAAACTCCTTTAGTATCCCGCGGTCACTATTTTATGTTTTTTTCTTATTTAAATATTCAACACATTTTATATTATTTAATGCTTTTGGAGTGGCACTTTGTTATAGTGATACTATTTTATTTAGTGGGTGGTAGTATAGGTTTTGCTATAATTGCTGAATTGTATTTTATTAGTATATATAAAAATAAATTTAATAATAAAATAAAATAAATAATAAATTTAAATATATAGAGTCCAGTCGTGGCGTCCAGGGACACAAGCGTAAGACTGTACACGCGACAGGCTGTGGGGTTCCCATTCGAGGAAATGAAATATTTAATATTTTCATTTCTTCGCTCTGCTAAAGGCAAAGCGCGGCGGTGAGTTCCGCCACTCACACGCAATAACCCCAGAATTCGGCGGAAAGTGGACAACGGAATTGTCTTAATCGGAGCGAAGGATCTTAACGCTAGGTTCCCTGGTTCCCTCTGCGTAGCCTGCTGTGTGCGGGATTACAGCGTAAATCTAATCTATTATAATAAAAAGTACCTGTCTTTTTCTATCGCTCCATTCTTAGTTGCTTGCTAGTTCTAGGAAATCTGAAACAAAAATTATTGTCAAATTATGCAACTACTTACATACTAATTCATTAATTTAAAAATAATTTATAAGTTAAAAATATAACAAGAAAAATAATGATGTATGTTTCCACTTTTAAAGCACAAATACAACCACTTTTCTAATATATTCAAAAGTATAGAGGGCCATAAAATGGGATATGTACACGAACTCTCTCTCGGGCTTCGTAACGATAAATACGAACAAAAGCGCGGAAATCGAACGGAGATCGCTTTCCTTCAATGGTTACTTTATATGCAAATACTTTGCAATAAAATTGGGTACCCTTCTTCTAGCTTCACACAAAGCACGAGACTTATTTTTTATGTACCTATTGGCAAATTTTATTGGTATTTATTTATTTTTCGATTCGATTGCTATCTTGCAAATATTTTATGTAATATTATTATTTTAAACGCATATCTACTTTATCAGCTTCACGCTGCATCCCGCATATAGCAGGATAGCCAGAGGGAAACTAGTGTTAAGACACTCCATTGAATTTTGTAGACATTGTGTGCTGAGTGGCAGATCTCAACAGCGGGCTTTTGGTTTTGGTGCCAGAGGGGATAAATAAAAATATTAAGAAATAATAATTCATATCCTCGGGTGGAGATAGAACCCACAACCCACAACCATGTCGCGTTTACAGTAACTATGTGCCCCTGGACCACCACTGGCCTCATATCTGCTTACATATAGATATTTCTTTATGATAATATATAATTAACGTTAAACTGTTCCGCATACGTTAGCCGTTAGCTTTACGACTAGAAGCATTATAATAAAAATCTTTAATAACATTCCGACATCTTGTTTCTTCCAACGTTCATCACAGCATTCCACCTACGAAATCGTAAACATCAAAAATCAGTTTTCTTTGATTATTATAATTTAAGTAGGCCGTGGCGTTGGGGGTACAAGCAACACGATAATAAACACGACGGTTGTGGGTTCAATTTTCACAACGGCAAATAATTATTATTTATTAATACTTTCAATTCTTCCATCTGGTACCAAGAAACAATTGCGGCGTTGATTTCCGCACGCAATACCTCGAAAAGTTCAGTGGAAATTAGGGAACGGAATATTTTAACATTTGGTTCCTTCTTGTGCGGTTAACTAAACTGCGGTTAACTTCAAATTTAACCCTGTTAAATGCGGGATACAGCGTGAATCTGAAAAAAAAAATCAGTAATATTCTTTTCGTAAGCAGCGATGGAATCTTTAAATTATTATACATGATATCCGAGATTCACGCCTTTAATTTTTTTTCTTCCAATAAGCTTGTAACTAGAACCGGCTACACTATAAACTCCATAACAAACTGCCACATGAAGCCATATCTTGTGTACATTATGAGCTTTTTCGTTTAAGCCGGAATATCTGTGTCGCATGTTTAAAATGTTACATGATAAAATATGATACAAAGGAATAAAGACTTTCGTCCAAAATGGTAGAGTTCAATTTGCAACAATACTATTTCGCAGTAGAATGAGAAAAACAAAGGCGTTCACCGCCCTTTAGATGTTTTACTTAACAGTTCATAATACCAAGGTATAGATATAAAACCGGACTTATTTCACTAAATAAACATTTTATGTTTAGAAATTCCAACTGATCTCCGCTGAGATCAGAAACAAAAAACAACGTAGTAAGCGTCTAAAAGTAAAAAAATATATAATATAATTAAGAAGACAAATTTATAAGAATGTTAATTAAAAAATTAAATATTATTATTAATATGTAAAAAATATAAAGATATGGTGATAAGGATTTGTATCAAGTCACCTTTTCAGACATTCCAGCTTAGCTAGGAACATGACCGAATGAATTTTTTATTTCAACTGTCAAACGTGCGAAAATTCACAATACATTTTTCCTACTATGAAAAAATTTCATTGTTTTACAAATACTATATTTTCTGTAACACCGCCCACTCTAAGTAGATATATCTTTCACAGTAGGCAGGTAGGTACCTACACATGAATAAACTAAAGTCAAAAATGGTTCGTTCTCATTACGACAATGTAGCGTGGAACATCTAAATTACTTATTGGGCGGCTGTCCGCTTGAGTTATAGTAACATAAATTAAGAGCGTGAGATACGCCCTTTGCAATATTCACCTACGGGACCCCTATCGCCTACCCTGTCAAAACTTCCATTATGTTTTACAAGAAATTATTACCCTGTTTCATTTGATTATCTCCATATACGTACATCCTTAGTGATTTCATTATTGAATGACGTTATTTTAACTACATATTATAAGCAATACCACAACCTACATTACCAAAAGTGAAGATACTTATATTTTATGCATTTTATGAGAGTGCTGTTAAAGTTAAAATGTCCGCGAGACTCTTATAAACATGTCAACTGCAATAATGAAAATTCAAAACACTCAATATTAAGCCCACTGAGATGTTTTTAATGTTTCTCTGATTTTTTATACCGTTCATACCATATAAATATTTTACGTGGTTTATAAATTTAAAAATAACAACATTTCAAATTTAAAACCATTTTTCCATCCAGGCTTTCATATCAGCACTTTCATATCGGCGTCCACAATTCTTTCATACAATACCCGAATGGCCCACATAAAACTCGTAGTCTATTCTATTACGTGACATTTTCAGTCTTTCACCAGCTATATTACTATATAAGTATTCTTATCAGTCCAAAGCGAATCACGTTTTTCTTATTTCTTTTTCCCGGCCCGAAATCGTAAAATATATTATTAAAGCCGCTTTGAGAAATTTAAGAGGGAGTGAAAAACTTTTACAATTAACGTTGGTTGGAAGATATCAGCAAAGTTTTTTTTTCATTACAGTAGAGAAGTAACGAAGGTGGAGGATTCTCATAAAAACGCCACACAACTTAATAAGTAAAGCTAGCATTTGAGAAGATTTATCACAAAACTATATTGCGTATCATGTCTTAAGCCCGAGGCGTTCACCGCATACGTTGTGGATAAGGCCGTAGCTATAAAAATAGATATATATCATACGAACGTACCGCCTCTAATATTTACAAAGAGGCCATATGAAATATTTTGACAGTTCTAGGTAGAAAACGTGCCGCATTGCGGCGGACTGGGACGCGGGTGTTCCTTCGCGGAAACATTCTAGCAATAAAGACGTCAACCTTCGTATTTCGATTAGATGGCAAAAACATTTTTTTATCCAGATTAAAATGGAAATAAGGGATATATACCAAGAATAAATATTTATATTATCTATTTCGTAAATCATTACACTCAAATTAAGAGTATATTTAACGTCCCTAAGATATCGCAATTATCTCTTCAATCGTCAATATCTGATAATTTAAAGATGTAAAACTGAAGATGTCAGAAATTGTCTATTGTTTAATAGAAAATATATTATATTTTAAGATATGATATCAAAGCTTTAAGAACTTAATTCACATAATATGCTGCTTCGTTATAATAAAATGACAAATCATTAATGCCTATTTGAAAATAAATATTGAATGTTCTGAATTACTTATTCAATACACGTTCGGGCTCAGGTGATGCGAAGTGGAGATACAGAACGGTTCGTGTTTTATTGTTATTCCCACTCTGCGAATTGAATTTGAAACAGTAGGTACCGCCGCGATCAATACTGAACTACTGCGAACCCCTATTTACCTACAGTTTTACTACTGGCGTTAAGGCTGCTGCTGAGTTAAGAGATTATAATGGCACCGCGCGGAAATTGACAATTACACAATTACACTGTCATTTTGCATATCTATACTAATATGGTTTCTTTATTAGTATTAAAGAAGTAAAGAAAATTCGTTGTTGGTTTTTTTCTTAAATATATTTGCTTTATTAACTTTGATTTTATTATTTGTGTATAATACCTACATTTGATGTGATACTAGCGTAACACGCTCCTTTTAGCAGCAATCTGAATATCTTTTATTTAATTCCATTTAAGCGTTTTTGCATTGTCAGTAAGTAGTGTCAGTCCTAGAGGAAGCTGTCATCGGTTTGGAAGGCAGTTCCACAGAGAATAGTCGACAAGAAACTAAACAGTTGCCTTTTTAAAATATAATATACAATTAATGTAATACCAACCATCATTAATTTTCCGAGTCATCGAGATGAACAGTATTTAATTCGCACGCACCATTATAACTTTGCTTATAAATATATTGCATAAATCACGTACGGAATTATACATCATATCTTGCCTATATTATTTAATTTATAATTTTTCTAAAGTTTTCGTATCAATATGCACCCAACGTGGACTATTATGTAATAAACACAATACATAATATATAATATATATAAATATAAAGCAAAATTTTTGTTTGACAATAAAATCATTATTATAGTATCATTTTTAAAAATCTGTTTTGTAAAACAAAATGTATTTTTATACGATATAATAGTCATTTTAATGTAATGTAATTAATTAAAAAAAATCTTACTTTAGAATTCGAAGAAAAGAGACTTCTCAAAGCTCGCGTATTTGGTTCAAATTTAATTTTGTTTTAGAGCCCGACTCCAGGCTTACTTGGGCGCCATTATCTGAGCCGTTTTATCTCCAATGTAATCTTGTTAAGAGGCCCCCTTTTCGTCTCTACCCACTCCTTCTATGGAAGCAATAATGCTGAAATCACCGGTTTTCGGAGCTTAAACTAAGCCACGCCATTATTATGAAATTTTAGACCAAATGAGTATTCACTCTATATTTTGATTAAGTAGAAATAAAAATATTTTAAAACTTTTCATATTTTAAAAGGTTAGATTAAAAGGATTTGAATACCAAATTTATTGAATGCCGAAAAAAAATCTAATAATATAATATTATTAATTGACAAATAAATCTAATTGCTATCTGTGATGCCTTGTCGTCTTGACATTCAGAATTTTCGATTTCTTATATTATATTATCATAAAATATTATTTAAATATCTCGATAACATGCCACTTTTAGACAAAATACCGAATGTGAATAAATGTTGCGGATGCGTTACAGATTTAAAAACTGCAGCAGCCATAATTGCGGTTCTTGGTATTGTAAGTTTCTTATATGAGTAAGTCAAAACAATCCTTCAACAAATAACAAGTCTCTAAGTCGAGACTATAATTGTTTTTAATAAAATAAGCTGTTTATATGAATATCTATTGGCAACAAGGCAAAAGTCCCGCGTTGAGTTCCGCCAGTCACACACAAAATCGGCGGAGAGTGGAGAACGGAGTATTTTGGCACTAGGTTCCCTCTGCTTACCCTGCTGTATGCGGGATAGAGCGTGAAACTGATTAATAATATCTAAATTTTCTTAAAATATCTAATCACAGGTTACAAGTCCAGCCATTTCATGGGTTGTTGTGAGACACGCATATGTTATACGAGTCACATGTGTTGTATCGACGAATACATCGCGCCCCGACGTTGTAGACATCAATCTTAATAACGCTGTAAGTTCATAAAGCCGAGATCTAAAATTTATATCTATTGTTTATAATTTACTCCGATAGAGATTTGTATTCTTACAGACATTTGAGAAACACAGATAATCAATTTATCCATTAGAAAAAAATATTTGCTTAAAGAAAGACTACTTTTTCTTCTGTTATCATGAACATTAATATTTTAATCGAAACAAAAGTTCCATTTTTATAATAAAATACACAGTTACTGTATTTTAAGTTTGACATTTATACATATAGAAATATATTTTTCAGCTAAGTTTTGGCTTTGGTGCAAATGCTGGTCTTGGTCCGTCATGTCTTTCACGTATATCTTCAAACAGAACTAAGGATGATAAAACGAAATCGGAATATGTCCAATTTGTCAGATACAGCGGATGGGTGGTGTTTCTCGCGGATATTGCCTTCCTCATTAGCAGCGTTAATTTTCTTATCAAAATGTTCAAGGTAACGTTTTAAATTTACGAATTATTTTTAAGTAATTCATTAGCTTATTAATTTTCTATTATGGAAATTGTATATTATAAAATATATTTTTAATTCTATACACATATTACTCTGAATTCTATTTCCACGACGATCATAATTAGTTAGACATTTATGAATAAGCTTAAAAACTAATAACAAATGTTATAATATATTGTTTTCCTAATAAAACTTGATGAATTTCAAAACGATAAAAGAAAAAATATTTGAATCAACGTAAGCAAAAAGAGAGAAAATTTAATCGAGTTTTTCTTTTCATTTCAGGGCCCTGATAAGCAAGCATCCCAAATTTTTATCTACACTGGTCTCCTTTCAATAGTCTCTACATTTATGTATGGTATATTGTATGTGTCGGCGTGCATGTACGTGGGCGGCGGATTCCCAGTTTTTGAGTTCTTTTTTGCAATGATCGACTTAACAAGTTAGTTCATCAAACATATATCTTGCAAAATTTGTTAACATACTATGAAATACTTACGTAAATGTATAAGATTTGCAAAAAAAGCGTTTTAATCATAACAAAATGTAGTATTTTTATTGGTATGATGGCGCAGTGGATTATCGTGTGGGTTCGATTACCACTAAGGGGGAATGAATTATTTTCATATGTATACTAGATAAAATTTTACAATTTTTTTTAAGTATTTAACATAAATATCCCATTACTTGTAGCTAAAAACGTTCATATATGTATATTATAAAAAAGTGACATTTTAAATGAAAAAATCACTTTCATTCTACACGAATGACCTACCTACCGACCAACAAATAAATGCCCTACGATTATAGTTCTATGTATCTATTCAAATTATCTTATATTATATTATACAAAACTTATATGAATGTTTTAATGAATACAGAACATCTTTAATAAGTCAACATACAGTAATAGACATTAAAAATAAAATTGTTACGTTTCAGTATGGCTCTATTTTATTGTTGTGATTAATTCATACTATAAGCTAACGTCACCTGCACCATCTCTAAGGGATCAATTCACCAATTTTGTAATGTCAGCCTTTTTAACGTTATATGGTCACATTACAAACTTAACTGACTGTTTCAGGTTCAGGTATAAAAATTCTTAGATAAATTTCTTAAGTATTTTTAATTTTCAGTGTGGATCTACTATTTAATAGTGGTGTATTCCTACAGCCGAAGAACACCATCAAGCCACTCTTAGTATTTGGGTATAAGAAGTATTATGATAAAAGAAATGGAACGAAAATTATATTTTTTAAAACAATTTTTTGTAATAAGCTTTACACGTTTGTAAGTTATAATATAATGTTTTCTTTCTTTCGAATAAGATCTTTAGTAAATATATTCGTTGGTATCATCATGATCTTTTATTTATTATGTTTCTAGTTAGTATTTATATTTTTATGGTTCCGTACTTTTAAGGAAAAAACTGTAAAGGGAATTAAAATTAATTGGTTACTTATCTAGAATTATGAAATTTAGTAGCTAGCAACTACAAAAAAAACAGCACAGAGGGAACATAGTGTTAAGAAACTCCATTATCCACTTTCTGCTGAATTCTGGAGGCATTGCAACTACACGTAATATTAATTTAGGAAAAAATATGAAAATTATACAATTGTGGTTAAATTCTTAAAAAAATAAGGGCTTTAAAAGGGGGTTAAATTTAGTATTTAACTAAGCCTAAATTTCATAAAAAGGTCGAGATCAATTTTTGTACGGAACCCTCAATGGGCGAGACTGACATCTTACGGCGTGTAGAGATCTATACATGTTATCTAGCGACGGAAACATAATGCCTTAGCAATAGCAACACTAGGCGTGACTTTCAAAATTTTTAAATTAATAAATTTGTGATATAATCGAAAGTAGCTTTAAACTGGACATGCATATAAAAATATATTTTTATTTATTAATTGTTACTATATTAATAAGCTTATTAGTATTTCTTTTTGGGCACCTTTTAAGGTAAAGTTCAATTTTGACAAACCGTTTATTGTATGTCATGAAATAAAATCTGTGCTTGCCGCTGTCATATAATCACTCGAAACTATATTTCAAGCGATACACTTAACGGGATTTTTAATTTAGTTTATTGTCGCAAACTCCGTATAAACTCGCATCAATGGTATTTGAATATCTTAAAAAAGTGAACAAATGTTGCTTTTAAATAAAAAGTTTGAAATGTGCGTGTTTTATTATTATAGTCATAGGATTAGTAAGTTAAAATTAAAATGCCTATATTAATAAAAAAATTGTTATAAAAATGATATTAAATTGCAGTAATCAAAAATATATAGTAATTGTATTAATTCTTAGTTATTGGGTATTGATACTGCTGCGGAATTATGCGCTCCTTATTGCGAATCACTGTTCACCGTTGAGGCTCCCACAAAAATTCTCACTAATATTGTGAGATGGATTTTACTTGTAGCTGAAATAGCTTTAATGGCTAGTTTATTAGCATTCATTTTTAAACATTTTTAAAGTGTTAATCCACACTTAGGACGTTATACGTTTTCTAAATAAGTATTAGCATTCATTTTTGGTCTATTTTGGGTAAGAATTTTAAAATATTTTATTTTAATAAATTTTAATAACGTAAAATATTAATAAGTTATAAGTGGGTAAAGTAAGTTATTATATGTCCAATATCAATGTAAAATTGTCACTTATAAACAAAATATAATTAAGCCAATTATTTATATATAACTAAAGTAAGTTGACGGACGGATTGGTATTCAAGTTAAACTTAACTTTGTAAAATAAGATGTTTCATATATCTACTATTAAACAATATGATGCCGTTAAAAAATGACAACCAAGATAAAATAACACAAAATATAACAACAAAAGGTTCCGCACCAAGGTCTTGAATATACAAAAATCTTTCTCACTTCGTTATAATACAATTTTTATTGATTGATATTAATTTATAATAATAAAAAACATAATTGAGGCCAGTCGTGGCGCAGTGGCACAAAAGTGTGACTGTAAAACCGATTAGTTGTGGGTTCGATCCCAACGCAAGGAGATGAAATATTTACTTACATTTATATTTTCATTTTGTCGCTCTGGTTGCCTGCCGGTTGCCTGGACGGCAAAGCGCGGCGTTGAATTCTGTCACTCAACACGCAATGCTTCCAGAATTCGGCAGAAAGTGGGGAACGGAGTGTCTTAACACTAG
>DWAN01005415.1:0-11270 GCA_018230445.1 Heliconius hewitsoni
GGATCGAACCCACAACCAGTCGGTTTTGCAGTCACACTTCGTGTCGCTGCGCTACGACTGGCCTCTAATAAGGATATAAGGAAATAACTTAGGAAATAACATAGTTATAACATATACTAACAACATGTACCTATTATACCTGTGCACTTGCATCCAACAAACTTGCAGTTTAAAACTTTTGCAATTTTCATTTATATACAAACTGACAAACCTTGTTTCGATCAAAACCTATAGGGTCAAGAACTACTAACGTAATATAATTACAAGCTCAGTATCATTTAGATATCGCATTGCAATAAGACTTTTAATTAAAATCGCAGGGGCATAAGCGTGTGAATGTGAACTCAAGGAAATTACATATAAATATTTTCATTTTTTCGCTCTGGCTGCTACTAAGCTAAGTGTGCCGTTAATTTCCGCTACTCAACCATTCAAACAGTGTCTTAACATTATGTTTCCTTTCCTCCCTGTTTGCGGAGGAATGTAACAGTATGTACCTTGGGTAAGATGAAATAATTGAATTAAATAAAATAAATAAATAATAATAATAATATGAATGGCAATATTCATAAATAGCATTAATTATGTGTTAATTTGTTACAATCTACGTATTTTTCATATCATATTAGTCTAGACTAGTTCATATATAGGCGTCCCGAATGTCGCAACCGTCATTTTATATACGAGTATATATATGATAGGTGAGTGCTGACGGAAGGCAGTGGTGGTTAAACTCTTAAGTACTAATAAATATGTTGCACTAAAAGACTATATAATAAATATAATATAATAATTCGAAGCAAGAAATTCTATCTTAAAAGATCTTGTCTATAATGGCAAGAATTTCTTATAATGTGTAAAGGCGACACATATTGTGGATCAAAGTGAACTTTGATCAATATTACAATATTGAATTTTTCTTGTCGGATGCTGACGTGATGGTCTTATGCGAACTGGTATCGCGCCATTAATTAAGTATATCGTGACTGGTGGCATCTCGCACTGCGCTCGCTTGTATAGTGTCGGTTCTATGACTTGGTATATGATTAATAAGTGTGTGATGCTATTTTATGTCCTGAAACTCTGGTGTTTGTAGTAGTGTCCGCCTACGGTTCTTATACTTTGTTTGAACGTAGAAAACACTCGAGACGCGACTGCGGGTGTGTGCCGTATGAAATTAGGCCGTATCGGGGCAGGGGTACAGGAGTGTGACTGTAACTCGGCGATTATAGGTTCGAACGCCACTAGAGGTAAAGAATTATTATTCATAATAATAACTTCTTTCCTTTGGCGTTGAGTTCCGCCACACAACAAGCAATACTTTGAAGAATTGGAAGTGGCGGAAGGAGTGTCTTAACACTAGATAGCCTTTGCCCTGCTATATGCAGGATACAGCGTGAAGCGCATTATTTTGATTATTTTAAGTAAAAAATATTTTGGCCTTAGTTTTCATATGGGCTTACAAAAATCCAATAAAAATATGATAGTAAAAGAGTAGTACAAACATATGAGATAATTGTATGAGTGTTGATATCATTCATTTCAACCGTGGCTGATAAAATCGACGACAAGTCGATAACTCTTACCGGTTTATAGAATTTATATCAACTGTCAAAATAACCACAATTGGAATTTGGAATTAGAATACTTAGGTCAAATATTCACATAGCCAATTAAGTAGGAAGGAAATTAAGGTAGTGTCATAAGGTAATGTTATGACACTAGAGATTTTCGCTCTATTCAACCGAATTCTGGAGGTATTTTTGAGTGGCAGAGCTCAACGCCACACTTTTCCTGAAAGTATTAAGTATTTCATTTCTTTGATTGGAAATCGAACCCACAACCTGTCCCGGTTATAGCCACACGCTTGTATCGTTGAGCCATGAACGGCCTCAAAAGCGTTAGATTAGAACCGCAGTGGACCCACTAAACTGCAAAAAGCAAGGAAATGTCATCGGAAGATTTGGAACATCAGTTTAAGAGCCATCACAAAATTGAAAATCAGGCCATCGTAGTATCTTGGTAAAGCGTCTAATTTAACGGGGATGGATGTGACTTCAATCTTCACTAGGCGGAATAATGATAGATAATAGCAATGTAACATACCTTTATAATATTGCCTCGACAATAGGAATTGACCAACAATTCAATATACGAGCTTGTTCGAAGCTACTAGTTCGAAATGTGTTTATTATGTGGTCGTGTGCACGCGAAAATTTCAATTATACAGATCTCGTATTGAATGTCTTATTACAGAACAATAAATAAATTCTTTCACATGAAGTGTAAAGTTCGTGTAAGTTTAAATTTATACAATTCTGCAATTTATAAAATAAATATTTACAAAAATAAAGTTTTACTACTTTCAAAGTGCTTAGGTGGCCAAGTATTTTTTTCAAATTCCAATTCAAAATATTCTTTATTCAAATAAAGTCTTAAAAGCACTTTTGAATTGTCGAATGAACATATAATAAAAAAAAGTTACCACCGGTTCGTAAGGCAGTCCTGCTGAGAAGAGCCGGCAAGAAACTCAACAGTTGCTCGTTTCAAAGTCAATGGTATTTATTTTAGCTTCAATTTTTTAAAAGATGTCATTAATAAAATATATTTGATAAGATATAATAAAATATATGTTGTCAAGTCAAGAAAACAACTAAAATTGAGGTAATATATATAGGCTATATATTGGTTTCCTCACAGTGCTTTTTTTATTCGATATTGCAGTGGCTTTCCAGGAAATGTTGAAAATGCATCTATAACGAAGTTCAGTTATGGGCAAAACAGTACTGAGTGCAATATGTAAACCGCTCTGAAAGATTGCACTGCATGAGCGGTTGTAAATTGTTTTTAAATTCCGGAATTTCGTGCAATTTATTTCATACTGAAAGTAAAATCCACGGCGGGTAAAAGCTGTTCAAAGCTTATGTTTCTTCAATCCAATTCTATGTAGAGAAATGCCAAAATTAAATTTATTCAAGCTTCAACTTACTACATAATTGTTTTGACCTCCCCTAATCATTTCAAATACCCAAATATATTTAAAGTGTAATCAAGAACTAAAGGAAAGGAAGAATAGGAAATTTACTATATTTTTTCATTTTCAAACAGTTTTTTCGTAATCGTACTGTAAATTTTACTTCGCAGCCGTAGATACATATTTTATAAGAAATAAACTACAATTATAGGTTGTAAGTTCTCATCTCTCATCTCTCAGAGAAGGCATAGGAAGCCTAGTGCTTAGACACTCTGTTTCCCATTTACCACTGAATCCTGGAGGCATTGTGTATATAGAAAATGCGTAATAAAATGAAAAATATTCAATGTTTCATCTCCTAGAGTGGGGATCAATCCCCACTATAATAATACAAGTAATATCTAAAGTTACGTTTGTAATAACTCACGAGAGCCCCTGAATATTTAATCCTGAAAAAAATATTTAATCAACAGTTTTGCCTTTCTCGAAAATTTAATTACATAACGTAATAAATTAATTTCATAAAGGCGGATAAAATCGGAGTGTCTTACACTAGATTCCCTGTGCCTACCCTGCTGTGTGCGGGATACAGCGTGAAGCTGATTTATTTATTTTTTTATAACATAAGAAAAAATAATATAGAAAATTTTCTTATACATAAACTTAACAAATATGAGTACGACAATTCGATAGCGACGGTGTAATATTAACAAAACATGTAAAACAAAATCTATGAAGGTAGGTAGAGAGAACCTAGTGTTAATGCACTCCGTTCACCATTTTCCGTCGAATTCTGGAGGCATTGCGAGGCGGACCTCAACGCCGGGAATATTTTATTAACATATAAAATATATGCAAATATTTATGTATATAATATGTTTATATTATAATATAAATAAACATATATTTTTATTTAATTGTTATAAGTCCTATGATTTGTGTGGGCGAAATATACTAAACCATTACAATAATCGAGGATTACATAAAACGGTATAAGTCACTTCATATCAAACTTGTCTTATCTAATAGGACATAATTTAATTGATGTTGCCTTGCAAAAGATCTTTTATGTAGATAATAACAGGAATTCGATGGAAGAAATTCGGCTGTACGTGTTTGTACGTGTTTGTATATATAAACATACGGAGCCATTCCTCGAACCCTTAAATTTTCCCTACCCTCCAAAATTGAAATGGGTCACCATGATTAATCCTAATATACAATTGGGTTTTGTAATTTTAGTTTTTTACTAATATTTTTTGTTTTATTGCATTGCAATTGTTACTTGGCCACAAGAAAATACAATAGTATCTTTTACCAAGTATAAACAGTTATATTTTTATACGGAAAGCAATCTATCTATATGTTTTATATCGGAGTTTGACAGTGTAGAGTCAACAGGTGTGGCCACCTGTAGAGGCTATTGAATGTTACATTTTGTATACACTATGAAATTTACGTTTAAGTTTTAACTTAACATTTACAATTGAAATATTTTTACATAAGTTTAGCTTAAAATAAATAGATGGTGAATAATAATGTTTAATATTAAATTGTAAAAATCTAGATACATAAAAATGTCAGTAGTGTCAGTCTATAAGTCTGTTAAATTATTTATTATTATCACTTGAAAAAATGAAATTAAATCAGCTTCACGCTGTATTCTGCACACAGCAGGCAGAGGAAAAATACTGTTAAGACACTCCGTTCCCCATTTTCAGTTCTGGAGGCATTGCGTGTCGAGTGGCGGAACTCAACGCCGCGCTTTGCCTCGATGCCAGAGCGAAGAAACGAAAATATAAATGTAAATAAATATTTCATTTCGTCGCGTGGGGATCGAACCCACAACCAGTCGATTTTACAGTCACATTTTGTGAACCTGCGCTACGACTGGCCTCATTATCACTTAATTTAGGGAAAACAATTTCTTTATTGACGCAATTCACGAAAACATACCAATAAAATATTTTAATTTTCTTTAACTTATACACTCAATCACGAGGACAGTCAAGACGCAATTGCACAAAGTGCGCCTGTAATCGCAATTGGTTCTGGGCTCGATCCCCACTCGAGAAAATGGAATATTTATTTAAATGTACATTTCCATTTCTTCGCTCTGGTGTGGAGGCAAAGCGGGCTAGGTTCCTTCTTCCTATCCTACAGTGTGCGGGATACAGCGTGAAGCTGATTTAGTTTTTGTTCTTACATTTTATACAAACTATCAAGGCAAGCAAAGTGAACTTAGTCTCAATTCTCTTTGTATTTCATTCATTTCTAGATACTTATAAATATATTTTATATCGAAACAGAAATTTTATTTTCAGGTAATCATTATTGAAGGAATAAGTGTAAAGTTCACGTAGAATATAAAGCACCTTTTACCATTTCGGCTGGTTGTGTCGCATTTCAATGGCAATATATTTTTATATTCCGTTTCCAGTTTGATTCAAACATTGATTTCGATTGAGTTACTTTCTTTTTTTGTATATAATTTTTTATTACAGTTTTTATAAATGATTAAGCAATTTTAGCTGAAATTTTAATTTAAATATGTGAAGTGTATTTCTGGATATTCTGTTCTATGCAATTTGAAGTTTTTTTTGTTATATTTTTTATATTTGGTATATTTTTTAAATGCTTGATTCATTATACGTTTTATGGAGCGATAAAAAAAATAATTCTACGTCCATAAACTTTTGATAAAAGAAAAATTTTATGCGAACTGTGTATAAATTTTTCTATAAACAAGCTTCACAGCTATATATAAATAAATAAATTATGCTAATATTGCACATTTCGTTACTTTTAGGGTTCCGTACTTTCAAAATTTGGTATTAAAGCAGGTAGTTCATGTGAAGTATCAGATGAAAGGACTCTCAAGTTAAGCTTATATTTCAGAAAAAGCTCGAGACTTCTTCCCTCAATGGGCGAGCCCTACTCGTATTGAGTGGCGGAACTCAACGCCGCGCTTTGCCTCGACTCCGGAGTCAAATTAAAATATAAATTTTAATAATTTTTTCCTTCCTGGATTGAACCCATAACCGGTCGCTTGTACAGTCACTACGACTACGACTAATATTAGTCGTGTAGTACAGAAAAGTAGGCCAACAGTAGGTCTCTATATACCTAAATTGGAAAACTATCAGAGTGACTCCAACTGAGGTAATTTCCATTAATTGCACCGTCAATTCTTTCTGCCAGAGACAGAACTGTGGCAATTATGTAAGTATTTACTGGCATTCGTTTAGAAATACCAAGATTACAGTAAAATGGTTTAGTTTTGTTTCAGCTTCACGCTGAATCTCGCATATAACAGGGTAGGCAGAGTACCTAGTATTAAGACACTCCGTTCCACATTTTCGCCGAATTTTCGCATCATTACGTGTTGAGTGGCGTAACTCAACGTCGCGCTTTCGCTTGCTATCAGAGCGAAGAAATGAAAATGTTAATAAATAATTATCTACTATTTATTGGAAAATCCATTTATTAAAGCTCTCTGTTTCTCTTTTTCCATGTGAAGCAATTACGTTAATAGGTATAAGTGATATTATGTTACTAGGTCTCAATCTCACTAATTACCTATATAATCTTAGGGCTAAACTTTAACGGCGTTTGTCATTTTTTTAGTTTCTTATTTTATATTTTTTATTAATTAACTTATTGTAGTCAATAATTTAATGCAAAAGAAAAAACTATATTGAAAACGTTTACTAACTTGTACATTACTCGAGGGTGACTTAAGACTCAAAGGATCAGGTAATACGTAAATGTGAGCAATTTTCTATTGAATAAAATGCAACTTTTCTAAATTAACTTTTTTTTATGTTGAGCTTCCCGTTTTTATCCGTTTTTATATTGTAGTGCAGGCAGAGAGAACGTACTGTTAAGATATTTCGTTCTCCACTTTAGAAATATTGAATGGTGGAACTCAATGCTGCGCCTAATTTTATCAGAAATTACTTTCTAATGATATGATCATATATTATACAGCATTATAGACACTTCAATGTTTTCATCCCCTTCCTCAGAATCCGGTCAAGGGGATGACGATATAGCCCTAAACTATTTTATGGAGAAATGTAACGCACCTGATATATTTAAATTTTAGAATTTTTTTCTGAAACATCATTTATTTAAATTTTTATCTCCTTTAAGGAAATACGTCGAATTATTTTTTATCATTTATTACAGACAAGCCCGTATATTGTCAAAGCATCACTCGCTAAAATTTCTATTTATTTACTTTAAAATATATTTTTTGTGACCAAAGGTCATGAAAGAATTATTTTTCGATAGATGTATATACGTACGTAGAATAATCGATTGATTTTTACGCCAAAGAAGATAAAAAATTATACAAAATTACTGCACGATAATATGGAAAATGAGATTTACCAAAATAACAATATTTTATATAAAATTAACTAGCTATCATATTTTTGAATTAATATGGAAGCCCCAATACAATATTATCTATTTGAATATTTTTTACAATCACACATTTTTCGCAGAGATTCGTCTAACCTATGCCTAATTTTTATTAGGCATAACAATATATAAACATCACCACAAAAGTACAGAAGGTTTTCCAACGTAATACTTAATAAAAATAAACCAAATAAAAATAAATACCTCTATTTATTCCAGAATAAACATTAAGATGAATAGAATAAAATTAATTTAAAACTTTACTTGAATTTCTGAAGTTAGCGCTGTAATAATCCAATAAAATCAAAGACATCACCGTATATTTTTTATAATTTGCATTTCTGATGAACCGTACACATTACAACCGACATCATTTATACAATATTTCAAGTTTCTAATATAAAATGAACGTATAAGACACTACGTTTCTCCTATATATATATTATAAGCCAACGATATAAATCACCATTTTTTTTTGTTTTCAAATCACCACTTATTTCAGAAGCACGCACGTCACTAAGTTTAGGAAGAAATAACGCGACGCTTTTCGGCGCGTCGGTTTAGGCCCGAGCCGAGGGAGCTTCTGACTTTGTGATCATCACCACACCCCCTCCGAGTGCGACTTTAAGTGGCCCCGTATTTCAGTTTGCTCGACACGCTTTCTCTTCATATATATATTGCGTTTTAACTTATTTTGTCTTATATTCATAACTACCTTGATACGCTGTTTACTAGAAAAATACATTTCGTTTAGTTTTTTAAGACATATAATTTTACCATTTAGTATTAGATTTATTTGAGGATAGTTGTTAAACTATTTTTTACCATACGATCACAATTTATACGATCTTTTTTACATCCCTAATATCTAGGTCGAAAACATACTAGTAAAATTATTATTTTGACTTTGATTTATTAAAATGTGGTATTTTGTTTGTCAGTTAAAAATCAAATCAACTTCACGTTCTATCCCGCATACCGCAGGGTAGGCAAGGAGGACCCAGTGTTATGACACTCCCCGTTCTCCGCTTTCCGCTGTACTCTGGAAGCATTGCGTGTTGAGTGACGGAACTCAACGCCGCGCTTTGCCTCGACACCAGAGCGAAGAAATTAAAATATAAATATTTCATTTCCTCGAGTCCACTCGTGTAGAGGCACAAGTGTGTAAACGTGGCTGGTTACGAGTTCGATCTCCAGATCGAACTCGTAACCAGCCACGTTTACACATTTGTGCCTCTACACTGCGACTGGCTTTAATTTACGACCATTTAAGATTCAATAGTAGTCTTGCATTTAATTTTTTTTTAAGTAAATGACTTATCTTCTATTGGTGCGTAAATAATTTACATTTAATCATTCTTTGTATTG
Source organism: Heliconius hewitsoni (assembly GCA_018230445.1). NCBI lineage: Eukaryota > Metazoa > Arthropoda > Insecta > Lepidoptera > Nymphalidae > Heliconius > Heliconius hewitsoni. Next base: position 8,771 of record DWAN01005415.1, read on the forward strand.
TTAAGCTGTAAAAAGAATATTAATTTTAATTGTTACTTTTAAATAGAATGTACTGTTTTCTATCTGTCCATTTTTTACATCTTGTTGGACTTGCATAATAACATAATAAATAAATTTATCTTCGTTCTCTTTGCCTGTGTGGCCTTTGCCTAAATGCCAGTGTGTTAGGATTGTAGCAATCTTCCTTAGCTCTTTTACATTAAAATGATTTAAATGGTTTCAACCATTTTTCTTTTTGTTTCTTTACATAATTTTGTATCTTTGTACATATACTTTTATATTAAAACTTAATTAGTTTCTTTATATGCATTAGCAGACTTAGTATTTTAATTTAATCTAATTTATTAATGTAACAATGTAATGTATTTTATCAAGATAAAAAAATAAGAAATCAAGTATTTTGATGACATGCCAGCAAGATATTGGCATTTTTAGCCATGGATAATAAGCACAATGAAGCAAGTGATTTTTTTTGTTACCAGGTGAAAAAACAAAAGAGCAGATCGATTCAGACCAAACACATTCAACGAGACCAACTTATCCAAAATCATAAAAAATTGGGGCAAATGAAATCTATCCGGTCTAATCGTCGACCATTACCATGTACGAGTATATATCAGATGTGACTTTCAACCGAGAAATTCTTAGATAACAAATCTTTGTTGTCAGCTGAAGTTGTCAAATTTGTTGATTTGAGGCCTTAATACCTTATATTATTAAACGTTGCCAGTAATACCTTTGTATTACTGGCAACGTTTTTAGTGGACATTGACCGACTGTAAAATTAATACCCTTACAAACAAATATCAATCATTGTTTAAATCTTTAAATTTTTGGCGAAGTGCTTCCGATCTACGCACATATTAGATTTTAAATGGAAATTAAACTTAATATATATGATATGGTGCATTTGCCCATAAAGATGATGTTCAATACTATTAAACTTTGATTATTGCGTACTGTTTTGCAATATTACATGTTGGTTGTTCAATAGTTTGAAGATTTAACGGCAATTTTAGTGTTAAATAAGCCTTACTTCTTATAAAAAAGTAATTGTTATTTCAGAAAAATTAAGTATGGTTATACTTAAGGTTATGCACAGTCAAATTTTGTATCTCACTCGACTAGTGTCTTAAATGATTGACATGATGTTGAACCAGCTCCACAAGTGGGGCCAAAGAAAAATAAACTCCTATTGCTGTCTTCAATTACCTTTATTGATATATCGGACTGCCTTCTTTTAGGGTTTTAACAGGGTGTACTCCGTTCTGTTTTGCTTAAATTACTAAGTTTATTTCATCGTGACCATATTTATATTCCCATCCTGCTTAGAGATGCAGAGATATGTTACAATATGAATGTCGTTTTCTAGCAAAGAGTTGTTGATAGGTATCACTAAATGATGGGCATATAGTAAGTACCATTCACTTTATATAGTAATTCATATGACGTCCCACGTACATTTACCAGCATCAACCGCAAATAGATGCATTTATCGTTGTTTGGATGTACTGTATAATTTTGAACAAAAGCATCAGTATCCATATAGCGCATATCCAGATAACCAGGCACTATATCGTCTTGCTTCTGGCGTTAAATGTTGAATGTGGCGTCTCTCAGCAAAGCATGGCTCTTGCAGAAAGATCGCTTTGGTAGATTGCAAACAAAAAACTGGTCAATGTTGTCTCTGGAGGTGTTTCAATAAGTCTTGAACAACAATATATACTTGATGATTATTCTCCAAGACCATTTTTTTATTACAATACAGTAGAAACGTAATTCCAGACCAAACTTCATCGTTAGTATAGGAGATTTGTCGTATGTCGTCATATATTTAAACATTCATTAGGTGAATTTAACTGCTTTACCGTTGCATTGTGTCTCTAACGTTTTTGAAATGAGTGGCTCAATCTAGAACAATCTAGATTTTGTGACCACGAAATCTTTTTTTCGCTTGCGTTGTGATAGTTCGACCATTATCGTCAAGTGATCAACGCTGATAATGGTGATGTGGATAAAAATAGTTATCAGTGGCGGTATCCGTCGTTTATTTCCGTGACTATTATAGACCACAATAAGTGAATAGTTACCTTTTGTTTCTCCATAATAAATAAACGGCTAGTCTAATAGGACCTTCAATTTCAGTGTACCGAGATCTCAATATCGCGGGATCTCCTATCTTTTTCTAGATCCGTGTATTGCATAATGAGTGCGGGATCCGCGGAATTTGCAGTACTCACAAGAAACAGGCACAGCGGCCTTTCTCAAATACGATCGCTCGAGAAATTAACGATTAGGTAGAGTCTTATAGTTTGTAGCTTTAAATCAATAACCCTAGGATACCTAGCCTGCGCTGTTCTTACTTCTTTTGTTTCAAAATATTGGAAATTATTTTTTGTTTTACTTTATCATTACAAAAATTATTATTTTACTGATAATACGACTACAACGCCGCGCTTAGCCTCGACACCAGAGCGAAGAAATGGAAATATAAATTTAA
>DWAN01005416.1:0-11270 GCA_018230445.1 Heliconius hewitsoni
AACACTAGGTTCCCTCTGCCTACCCTGCTGTGTGCGGGATACAGCGTAAAGCTGAATATATTTATGTTATCGTGTATTTAAACTTATACTTCTGCTTGTTGTGTATTTAGGACTATATAATTATAACCTTATATTAACTGACAGACTCATGGTGGTTGTGCATACGATTGCCACTCGTGGAAATGAATTATTTTTTCTCTAGTATTATCTTCGCTCTGGTTTATTTTAATAAAGCACAGCGACGAGTTCTGTTACCCAACACGCAATGTTGAACGGAACAAAGTGTCTATAATTAGAAAAGCGTATGATAATTTTAGAGTTGCAATTTCTAATATTTTTAATTTTTATGTTATTTTTTTTCATTTACTTCTTTATTTCTAGTAGTATTTTATAAAGTATAGGCAATGATTGCAGGTTCAAATAATATCGAAAATCTTACCTGATTTCTTAGTAGATACCAGAACACATAAAAATAATTAATTCAAGCAAAATATAAAACTAGTTTAATAAATGACATACTACTTAAAATAAACATAACAACTTAAGAAATTTCTCTATTATAGTAATATCGTTAAACCGACGCCGTTTTGATGGCCCGTGGCAGCGTAAAACTTTTACTAAACCATTTAACTTCGTTATAAGGTCTTTATTTCGTACCCGTGGCTTTTTGCTTAATAGGCTATATTCATAACCTCATATTCTCGACCAGCCGCCGGCATTTTCGGCTTTCCTCTAAAAGAACATCTAATTTTCAATTATTTGTAGGTGAAAACTCTTAAATAAATATAGGTACACCATATATATTTCGGTAATATTATTTTTCTTGGATATCTTGGCGCTGTGGAAAATGCGATGCGAACTACGTTTGGAAAATGCGATGGACGTGGGGTCGATTTTGACCTTAGTTAAATAAAGATTGTCGTGGTTAAGGGGAACAAAATTGCCTATATAAACGCGACGGTTGTGGGTTCGATTTCCATTCAGGGTAATGAAATATTATAATTAGATTAGCGTGCACAAACACATAGAGAAATAGCCAACATTGTTAAAAATCATTCAATATATTTTTTTAATATATATCCCATGTACAGACACCGATCAGTTACAATGATATTATAAGTACAGAGTATTTGTAGATTTGTAGATGACATCCCAGTCATTGATATGAAAATTAAAAAAAAAAATAATTCAGTCTATGCATATAAATTGTCGTTTGGTAGGTAGTTTATTTTTTCAAATTTTTACTAAATTACCAAATAATTTTATTCGTACTCCTAATTTCGGGCAGCAGGTAGGTTTATATGAAAATATGTACCGTCTTTCAGTCTTCAAACAAATTAATTATTTTGCTTAGATTATTAATATCTATTTTTTATTAGGTTTTTTTATAAAAAGGAAACGCATACGATCGCCTGATGGTAAATGATCACCACCGCCCACGACCCTGTGTTATAACGGAGGACATATAGTTGTGTTTCCGACTGATAACTTGTAGCTAGACCAGCGTTGCCAGATTTTGTCTAGGCGAAAAGTGGGACATTTATCACTGGAATTGTTAGTAAAATATTACAATAAATAAATGTATTAAAAAAGAATTATTTAATTGTATGGAATAATTCAAGAAAATTGGGACCACTTCTGGACCGTTTGAGACATTTTTGGAGGTATCCATGTTATATTGACTTGGAAACACTGCCGCAAGTAGGCCATGTCGCAGGTGCGTACGTTAGTTTATATTGATTTGATTAGTAGGCAAAGATACCTTGATATAAATTGATTCTTTTGTCATTATATCAGTAGTGTGTAGTGAATATTCACCATAGTCGTGAATTCGATACCCGCTTAGTGTAACAAATTATTTTTAGTTCTCCATTCTGGCTAAACAAAGCGCCACTCGCTTCGCAATATCTCCGATTCGGACTGAGAATGGAGAAAATGGCCTTGAACCTACCTACCGACGAAGAAAGACAATCAGACAGACAGACGGCCAACGAGACGCACAACAGAGTGACCATATAATATTTCCATTTCTTTTTCTCTTGAGATACGTAAAAGCTTGAAATTTCAACAAAAACACAAAGAAACTAAACTAAACACATAAACAGATTATTATATTATAAAGGAAACTTTTAAATACAATACAAGAAGTTCTGCTCGTTTTTCAACTGGCTTCATATCGAATGGGTCTCGTAAATCCCGCGGGGGTATGACACTCTCTGTCACTACATAGATCCGCAATATTTGACAACAGCGCTGTCGAAGTTTTTACGATTGTTTTTATTGCGTACTCCCATCATATTTCTAAAGTATCTGAAACTTTCTGTGCGGTGGCCATGTTTTGTGGTGTATAGAATAAAATTATTTTTTTTAACTTCGCGCTGTATTCCGAATATAGCAGGGTAGGCAGAGAGAAGCTTTGTAACCTAGTGTTAAGACACTCTGTTCCCTAAATAGAAGTATTAATTTCGAAAATTAATTATCACTTATTTTTTACATCGCGTGTTTAGGCTATCCCGAATAGTGCAGTATATAAATGAAATTTAAAAGACGAAGTTTTATTATTTAAAAGTACGTAAGAAGTTGGTTTAACTTGTCGTCTACATCCTGTGACTGAAAGTGATACACCTCTCCGTTCTACGGTTGAGTAACAAAAGATTTCTATATGTTCCAAAGAACACAAGTATACCATTTGATATATTTACTGTTGTAATTGAAATGTTTAAAATGAGAGTGATACGTAACTCTTGAGTTCAGCAACATACACGCTGTAAAACTAGTAATTTTAACAAAAAAAAAAATAACAAAAAAACCGACAACGAACGAAATAATTAAAAAAAGATTTCATAATTTGAGACGGTGTCAAGCTAATGCTACAACAACTTTACTACAATAACGAATTACTAAACCTATTTGTTTTACATGACACCATCTTCAAAATTATAAAACATATGTTTTAATTATTTTTGTTCAAAAATCTAAGTACGGTTTACTTTATGTAAAATTATTTTTAAATTATTTTTACTAAATAAAATATAAAAAATTTGCAATTTCTTGTTTTGGTGTGGAGGCAAAGCACGGCATTGGGTTTGAATGTCTTATCACTACAATCTCTCTACCTACCCTGCGGTATACAGCACGAAGTAGACAAAAATACAATAAAATATTGTTACAGCCTTAAATTATGGTACCACTACTTGCAAAAGTTCTATGTATTACTCGCTGTATATGGAGGACCTTCCTTCAATAATTGCCCCCCTCTAATATCATTTGCATGGATTCAATTACGACACGATTGAATGTCAGCGATTTTAGGAAGAAGTCTCCTTAAAAATACATTCTTGGAAGGTACAAAGGGAATAATAAATTTTCGTATTAAGTATATATTTATGAATTTCTTTGACGACGATATATTTATTTAGATTAATTCTTATTGTATGTTTTATTGGAGCGGTGATGAAATTATATTGACGCTGTCGTGACGTGACTAGATGTGCATTGATTGTAGATTCTATTTGCCTTCACGCTTTATCTCGCATATAGCGGGATAGGGAGAGTGAAGTCTAGTGCTATCTTTTTAGTTTTACATTTTTTGGTCTGTTGTTAGACTGCCCTTAAGATTATTTGTGTTTGATGTTCTGTTTGAGCTCGTAATCCGGACATGAGATAGACTCATGCCCGGATTACGAGCTGCTATAATCATATTAGACCTAAAACATTATGGCAATATTTTAAGGCAAACTTTATTTAATAAAAAGACAATAATTCTGATTATTGATGACACGACTGTCATCAATCATCAAAATTACTGCGTGTGTAAAATTACGGGTGACTGTGAACGCGACGTGTAGATTCGATTATTTAATATTTTCATTTCTTCGTTTTGTTGTAAGGCGCGGTTGTGTACCGCCACTCAACCCACATTGCCTTCAGAATTCGGTGCTAAATTGGGAACGGAGAGTCTTAACAGTAGGTTCCTTCTGCCTAGAGGCTGTTAGGTCTTCGGGATGTGAAGGTAAAAATAAAAAATATATTTTCTACAATATATAATACTTAAAGCTACTTGTAATAATGCCGATAGCGCTACGACAGCAAAAATAGACCAGCTGTTAGCTCGCGACGTACCAGCAACTAAAAGGTAAACCAATTAGAACCTTTTAAAAATTCAACACGCTCCAAGCAACGAGGCTCTTTTAAAAATGAACGAAGAAGCTATGCAGGAATTTAGATACGCTATTTTGTTTTGTTTTTTTTTGGTAGGTTCGTATTTTTATAAATCTATCAAAAATTTAAAGTAGCGAGATTTGAACCCGCGCATTTTGGTCTGTTTAAGCGTTCTGGCCATTAAGCTAAACGTTCTTAATAAGTTACGTTGAAATTCTTATAATCTTGTACAGAAATATATATAACGGATTATCGTGCATTTTAGATTTTGTTTCAGCACCTTTTTTGATAGGACTTAAAAAAACCGGACAAATTCCGTAAAAAATTGAAGGAGCTTTTTCTGAAATTCAGACTTAGCTAGAGCCCTTTCATCACATATCTCACTTGAACTAGCGGCTTTATTATCTAATTTTACCCCCTTTTACGGAACCCTAAAAATAGACGTCGATCTGCAACTGCGACACGACGAAACATATATATATGGCAGGTTTAGTTTGTTTTATTAATTAATTTCAATTTAATTTATATTAGCTTCACGCTGTATTCCGCACAGCAGTACACACAGAGGGAACCTGGAAACCTAGTACTTAGACACTAAGTTCCCTTTAAGATACTTCCGTTCCCCACTTTTCGCTGAATTTTAGAGGTATTGCGTATTGAGTGGAAGAACTCAACGGCAACTACATACCATTAGTGTTGTTAAATTTAAATATACATTTTTTTCATAATTGTGTGGTGTAAAATTTATTTTTATTATATTAGCAATTATTGTTAAGAAACGCTTAAAATTATCTAATTTCAGATATTAAATCTCTTTCGTTTTCCTACTCTGGTAAAAGCTAAATTCGGTGGTAAGCCACCACTCAAATTATAAAATTAAAAATTTTGTTGGAAAGTGGAAAATGGAGGAAGTGAAGGTATCTTATCTCTACGTTATCTCTACCCACCCTACTGAGTCCCAAATACGAAAAAAAAAATACCTTGTCCAAGTATTTTGTTATCTCGTAACATTTTAAATATGCGATCATCTTGTTCCAGTATGCGGCGGCACGGCGTCTTCTTGTAACACTCAATAACAGGTATCGATTAAACACTAGCGGCTAATTGGAAGAATTCCAACTATATTCAGTAACCTTCTTCTGTACTTTTTTAGCTTCACCCGTATATAGTTGGGTTGGTAGAGGGAACATGGGAACCTAGTTTTAAGACATTCCTTTCCTCATTAAGAAACTTTCGTTCTCCACTTCCCGCTGAATTCTTGAGACATTGCGTGTTGAGTGGCGGAACCGAACGCAGCGCTTTGCCTCGTTACTAGAGCGAGGGAATGAAAATATTATATATTTCTTTTCCTCGAGTGGAAATCGAACCCACAAACAGTCGCACGCTTGTGAGCACGAAAGGCCTATTTTATTGAAGTGGACTTTTTGTACCGAAATGGTTTGAATTTTAAAAATTGTACAGATATTATGAAAGTAAAATGTAAAAGTAAAAAACAGTAATGATTTTCACGTTTTTTTCATATCTTATAGATTTTTTTTCTTATTTAGAGACAATGCGTATTGAATTCACGCTATATCCCCCAAATAGTAGGATAGGCTGAGGGAACCCAGTGTTGAATGGAACACATTTTTCCTAATGAGACACTTCCGTTCCCCACTTTCCGCTAAATTCTCAAAGCGTGTTGCGTGGCGGAGCCGAACCACCGGAGCAAGAAAAGATCAAATATTTCATTTCTTCGAATGAAAATCGAACCCACAACCTGTCGCATTTACAGTCACACGCCTGTATCCCTGCGTTAACGAATCATCTATGATGAAACTATCATGTTAAGTTAAAAGAAAAAATAAAAACTAGATAACCCGTAGCTTTCTAATAGTCGCTCTGAATAGACCGAACAAAAATCTAGATTCTACACTGTAATAGCAATATTGCGCTAGGAAGGCAGCTCATTAACTTCGTTTCCGCGTTATTGGAGATTTCACACGTGGGCGCATATCACGAGTAATAGCACCCCACTTTGTTGGAGTTACGTCAACTATGATACGTATCTGTACCTATCGTTATTTTAATTATGATAATGTAATTATGATGCTCAGGCTGTTTTGTATGTAAAGACGGTGGTTGTATGTCCGATTTCCCACTCGGAGGAATGATTTGCTTCTCGGTTATCGCTGGGGAGCTGGTAACATTATGTTAAGAACCTTCGTTCTCATTAGGACACTTCCATTTTCCATTTTCCGTCGAATTCTGGAGTTTTTGCATATTGGATGGTGGATCTCAACGTCACGGTTTGCTTCAGTACCGGAGCGAGAACGAAATTATTATAGATTTTATTTATTATTTATTAGTACTAAAATTAGATTTTATACAATTTATCGTTGTATTTTTTTATATTATAGAATATCCTTCTGATTTATAATAAACTTTACGGGGGAGCGGCTTAAAAAGTTTTTTTATTAGCAAACTTGAGAATATATTAGAGGCTTTGTTTAAATTTAATGAACAGAAGATGTGGTAATATTGATTATAACTTGAGGTTGTACTTTGGTTAAATGGCAAGCAAATATTGTATGGAAAATTTGTCAGTTTAATTTCTTAAGTCCGCAGTAAAGACAAAGAATGGCAGGAAGAAGGACGGGCTCAAGTGGTTTGGACACGTTGGGAGAATGAGTGACGAAAGAATAGCAAGAAAGATTCATGAAGTAAGAGTGAGTGGTAAGAGACATAGGAGGAGACCTAAATTAACTTTTGAGGACACAGTATCGATTACACTGGAGGGAGGTCACCTAAAAAGCATAAGGACCTCTGTAGGGCTGACAGGTCAGAAAATTGGAGAACGGGAGTGACTTAATAAGAACAGAGTCTAAAAATAGGTTACCAGGTTCCCTTTTGCCTACCTCGCTATATGCAGGTTACAATGTGAAGCTCAGAAAAAAATAACGTAATATATTGCTTTATAAAAATACAGTCTAAAAGTAGTTAAAATGCAATTTTACAGAATTTTCTCATCTCTTGTTTTTCAGTTCCAGAGTAATGCTCGTCTCGTGTAGTCGCCGTTACATGCTTTTAGAAATGTTACATACACAGTATTATTATAGAGCCATTGTTTTAAAATGTAAAATAAATGTAACTCTGAATACATTTCCAACAATTTTCGAGAGCTCCTTGTCTTGGAAATTCGTTATATTGTAGAAGTTCATTTCAAAGCTTATGTTTAAGTTACAAGTAGCTCGTTAGATGCATTATACCTTTGAATGTTATGAATGATAAATGTTGTCAGGGACCAATGGGGTATAGTATGCTATCTGATAGAAGTGGGTTCGACACCCGTTAAAGGGATTTGAATTTAAAATATTGTTATTGATCCGGTACGTATATTTTGTGAAGATATAGATTTTATGATATGTACACATCAGATTAGTTTTGTAAACGAACAAGTAATGCTTTTATGAGGGTGGACGATGGTTAACGATGTGTTATATCGTGGGATCTTCTCTGTCGTACATTTTTTAACAAATATTCCAATTTTTTAAACATTTTTAAAGAATTATTCCACATTTAGGAAAGAAAATTTATGATATAAATTCCAATTTCTTACTATATTTTTTTAGCAATATACAATATACAATAATTCATTCATGTGGCCGTCGTAAACTAGCGTCGGTGAGTGCATCGCAGAACCGCATGCAAACTACGATTGTGGGTTCGATTTCCACTCGACGGAATTAATTTATTTTCGTTAGTGTAGTAGTAGTGTCTCAACACTACATTCTCTCGTACCTACCCTATTGAATTCTGAAAAAAACTTTTTCAATCAAAGTTAATTTAAAAAAAATTAAAACCTAATGAATCGTAAAATTACGCGTCCAAAGTTACCGAGTAGAACAAGCATTGATTCAAAAGAAATGATTGATTGAATCATGATTTATTGAGGCGATATATTTATCAGTCTTTTTAGGATTTAGGATGCCATAAATCAACGTGTCTTGTGAATCAAATGGTGCGTTAAAATGTCTGGCCGTCCACCGGAAATGTGAAGCTACTGAGCTAAATACGTCTATATCTACACATAATATTGCATTGTTATAGGAAATGAATTGTTGTTTTCGTTTTTAGGATAGTTCATCTCCCAATTTCCAAGAAATTACGTGTCGAGTGATGATGTAATTTCTTGAAAATTGGGTTACTAACCACGTCGTTCCGCCCAATTTTCAAAATATGACATATTATACAAAATATACAATATACAAAATATGTTGAGTAACGGAGCTGAACGCCGTGTATTTTATCATTAGGAACTAGGAAATGAAAGTAATTCCCTAAGTAGGAATCAAACCGAAAATCGCCGCGCTCACAGACAGAAGCTTAAAAAAGTTATTATTGCTAAATATAAATATACCTATGTAATGGATTTGAATTGATAATTATAGGTAAATAAGCTTCATTTTGTCTCTTTTATAATTACAAGAAATACAAAAACCGAAATGGGATATCGTAACACGACGGCACAACCTCCAACTCTAAACGCGAAGGTTGTGGATTCGATTCCCACTTGGGAGAATGTATTATTTTCATTTCCTCGCTTTCTCAAGACAAAGTCCAGCGCTCAAGACAAAGTGCAGCATTGCGTTATGCCATAATTGCATGTAAAAAAATAGGAAATGGAGCGTTAATACTGGGTTCCTTCGGCTTACCCTTACTTACCCCATTTTTGGTAAACACGAAAGCGATATTTTAAATAAATGCTTATACGTAAGGTGGAAAACTAGCATTATGTTGATAAAAATATTGAATTAGGTTGTGGCTTTCATGCCAATATTTTTACGCTGTGTTTAACATCGAAACGTTTAAATTAACTTAGTTCTTATAAAATATGATTACTTTGACCTATCATATACCATAGTAACTGTCTGAATGTTAAATTTAATAGTTGTGAGTTCGATACCCTTTCTTTATTGAATGGATGAGTTCGATACCCACTCTCCGTTAGATAAAACGCGGTGTTGAGTTCCGTTTCTCAACATGTATTCTCATCTTCTCTTGGGGAGTTTGAGCACGCCATAATTCGATGAGAACGAAACAAAATCTCAAATCATCAAAGAAAATTTCAATTACAAAGTAATAGTAGTAGTACCAACAACAAATACTATATCTAGTTTATAGTAAATTCAAAATACATTTCCATGTTCCTATGAAACTCATACCTATAAAGTACCGTCATCCCTATACATCTCCAACCCTTTAAATAGGGTAAAAATGGCAGCGAAGTATCATTTTGTTGTGATTTTCATATTTTATTACACGTTTGGGGGAGTGTCGACGTATTTTACGGTTAATGTAGATTTTGTATGGGAGGTAAATAAATAGAAAAAGTCATGGGCAATATTTTGCGTGACGTATCCTGATGCGATAGCGTGACGAAGCTTATCACGTTCCCGCCGCGTCATTTCTTATAACTAAGAGAATAATCAAATATACTTTCTTTTTGGGTTTTCAGAGGAGTTATTCTGTGGTTCATTTATTTTTATTGTATTTTGGTGTGGTTTTGTTATTGAATATTATGATTTGTTTAATAATTTTTGTTAGTGCTAAGATGATGTATATCAGTAGGAAAAATCGATATTTAAAATGTCTGGTCTGAGACACGGGGACGGGGACTGTAGACACGGGGATTGTGATTTTGATTTACCCACAGGAAAAATAAAGATAAAACGCGTTGAGTTTCGCCATACATAACGCAATGTCTTGAAAACTTGACAGAAACTGGGGACTGTTTTAAAAGTTGATTTCCTTTGCCTACTCAATAAGCAGGATACAACGTAAATCGATTTAATGTTTCTTTTTTTAGTATGTTTCGCATATTGATATTGTTTTTTTAAGGTTCCGTACCTCAGGGAGTAAAAAGGGAATCATTATTATTGGATCACGTTGTTGCCCCTATGTCCGTCCGTCAAGACCATTTGTCTCATGATCGCGTCGATATATCGAGCTGAAATTAATATTCAGGTTAATGATTTCTTGAAGCACAGAAAAAATCAAACTTCTAAATAAACACAATCAAAATATACGAATATTTATGAATCGATTTTGTTGAATTTTATGAAATTCGTCGTGTAATCAAAACCTATAGGTTAAAACCTTGGACCTACAGTTGTGAAATTTGTCTCGAAGTGAAAACTTACAATAGAAATAAAGAAAAAAAATCCACAAAGTGAAAATTTTAATATATTTCATACAAAAAAATATATCATCATAAAAAATAATCATAAAAAATTATACAAGCTTATATTTGTAGTACATTCTATGCCACATAAGTGCATTTATATATATCTGCAAATTTCTCGGTAACGTAGTCCCACTCGCACTTAACCGATTATTTTTTTACATAAAACCTAGTTAATCATTAACATCAGAAAAACATGTATAAATAAACAAAAGCATAAAGTACATATTAAATACTTCAAATACGGTAACTTAATCACAACACAAACAAAAATAAACAAAAACAAAAAACGAAAGCCAGTCAAGAATATTCGTGTACAAACAGAATATTCGCTTCGCTAATTATTTATTTGATCAGTTATAGTAAATTACTTTGAATGAGGAGGATATTTTTTTGGTAGTCCGTACCCGCCCGTAGATTTATGTGTAAAGTTCATTCGTTTCGAACTTTTGTTTTGTATTCGCTATCATAAATATGCGTTGTTATATTGCTATAGGTATATATTGTTATTATTTACATTGAATTAATTGGACAGACAGACAGACAGATGGCCGGACGGACAATTTTCCTTAAAAGGTACGGAACCCTCCTTAAAAATTAAAATAATACATTCTTCCAAATGGGAATCGAAGCCACAACCTATACGTTTACAGTTTACCGGTGTTCAAAACAAAAACTAGTGTCAAACTCTATTTTTTTAATCTAATGAATTTCTTTTTATATATCATGTTTATCCTTTTAGTATTTTTTATCATCAAGGTAAAAAGCCTGTGAATTTATCTTTTTCATTCATTTCGTGTATTTGAGTACAGTATCGGATGCAATCTATAGAATATATATATATATATATATATACATATATATATATATATATATATATATATAT
>DWAN01005417.1:0-11268 GCA_018230445.1 Heliconius hewitsoni
TATTATCAGAAATAAATAAAAAGTTACGGTCATTGGTGTTTGACGGTTACTGGTGCTATTAATCTACATAAGTATTTATTTAAGTACGTATCAATTACATATTTTTTTAGCCTTACGCTGTATTCCGCATAATTATATAAAAGGGTGAGCAGAGAATGTCAATATCACAGAGCCAAAACATAGTTAACGAATAACAGCAAAAATATAAATACTGAATTTAACGAGATAGTAGCGATTAGTATCAAAGTGAAGTCATTGATGCGTTTCATGAACGTATAAACGTATAAACATGTTTCATGTCTAACCTTCAAGGTAAATATTTGAATGCAAAAAACAAACACGATAATAATAACAATAATTAAGTGAATTACATGACATTCACAATTTGGGACAAGTCACAAATAGGACAGCGACTTAGTCGGAAGGTGGGGAACCGAGTGTCTGTTCACTAGGTTTCCTCTGCCTATCTATTGTAATTTTTCTTAATAGATATATAAAAATATTATATGGCAAAGTGAAATTCAAATTTGGTTTAAAATATATATTTGCAAATAAAAATATTTCAAGGTCCTGTCCTGGTCCTGTTTTGTAAATGGAAGCCTCATACACGGTATTAGATGCCGCAAGTCAATACACAATGTCTTGTCACAACGCGTTGCTTTGTCATAAAAATATTTCAAGATAATTAAAAATATAGTAAATCGAATACCGAACAACAATATTTATATTAGCAACAATTAAATAAAATCAATATCCATTTATAAAATTAAATTATTAATTTGTAATGTTTAAGACCTCTAAATTGTGTTTACGACTCATTATATCAGTATACATGATACTTAGAAAAGTTTGAGCTGTAATGAAGTGTGTAAGTATTTAATTTTTCGCATGTAGCAAGGTAGACAGTGGAAGCCCAGATTTAAAACAGTCCGCCTCGTACTTTCCACCGATTTCTGGAGGCATTTGCTTTTCATCTTCACTTTTAATTTCTTCGAATGGGAATCAAACCCACAACCTGTCGCGCTTATAGTCACACTATTCTGGCCCTGCGCCACGATTGGCCTCAAAAAAGTTAATTCATATTCAAAAAATATATCAATAAGTATTCTAAAAGCTAATATTCGAAGTTCCATTAAAAACTCGATGCATCATCCGTTCCGTTATTAGCAAGAACAGAGAATAACAGATTTGAAGTTATGTTTTTCTGTTTATAATATCCGATAGAACACATCAATAACTCTGCTTACTCAATGCATTCACCGAATTTCACACAATAGGTTTTTTTTTAATAAGATTGGTTTTAGAAGTATGAAAGCAGACTTTTCAATATAATAAAAAGGTGTTTTATTTATTTTATTGTCTGGTCCATTTCATTGGAACAGTACGACGTGACGTTGAAAAATATATTAAATATCTTTTCAAAGAACCGGACAAGGGCGAGTCGGGCTCATCCACCGAGGGTTCCGTACAAAAATTAGAGGTCTCGACCTTTTTTGATATTCAGGCTTAGCTTAGCCAGAATTCTTTCATTTGATACCTCATTTGAACTGGCTTTAATACCAAATTTTACGCACTGTTTAAGATTATTTTTTGGGATTAACCACAAATGTATAATTAAAAAAAAATAATTCTGAACTAGTACTACCTATATATGCTAGCTGCCAAATTTCATAATTCTAGATTCATAATTTGAATTTCATTTATAGTGTCAAAATACGCGTTTTCTTTTGCTATTTAAGCCTATTATTTTTTAAGACTTAACGACAAATGTATAGTTTTCAGATTCTTTTCCGAACTAGTACTACCTGTAGATGCTATCTGCCAAATTTCAGAAATATAGGTTAATCGGAAGTACCCTATGAATTTTGATTGCCTTGATAAAAAAATAAAAAATCAGCTTCACGCTGTATCGCGCACACAGCAGAGTAGGCAGGCGGAACCTAGTGAATTTAAGACACTACGTTCCACACGTTTGCGAATTCTGGAGGTATTGTGTATTGAGTGGCTGAACTCAACGTCGCGCTTTGCCTCGACACGAAAATATAAATTTAAATAAATATTTCTTTTCCTCGAGTGGGGATCGAACCCACAACCAGCCGATTTTACACACTTTGTACTCCTGCGCCACGACTGACCTCACCCTTTGATATATCGAAATACGCGTTTTTTGCGATGTATATCGCATATTTTTATTCTAAGTAAATATAGAAATTTGTTTTTATCATGAAATCATGGAGCCATATATCTGAGTATATGGTTTCAATTTCAACTCGATATATCCAAGCGTTCTTGAGATAAAGGACAACAAAATGATCTATATGTATTCCTTTTTTCCTTAAAAAGGTACAGAACCTTAAAAATTAATTAAAATCTATTTATAAACTATAATGAAACAGTAACAAGTATGTCTGTGTATTAAATATTTTTACGAATATTTTATATTTATAAATGATTTCATCAATTAGGCATTTTTGATAACTTGACCAAACCATGTGTTCTGTATTATATATTACCACCATTTCAAAAGAGTATAAAGTGAGCTGCATTTGGCAATGGAATAGTAATAATTAGCAATATAAGCTTATATATAGCAATATATTAAATTGAAGCATCGCTCTCACATCTGTCTGCCGCGAGCGGATATTGAGTAGACAGCGGAAGTAATACATATATAACTTACGAGTAAATAGCTTTCACAATATTTTATTCAGCTTCACGCTGTATCCCGCACACAGCAGGGTAGGCTAGGGAACCTAGTGTTAAGACACTCCGTTCCCCAATTTGTACCGAATTCTGGAGGCATTGCGTGTTGAATGGTAGAACTCAAAGCGAAGAAATGGAAATACAAATCTAAGTAAATATTTCATGTCTCGAGTGGATATCGAACCCACAACCAGTCGGTTGTGAGTTCTCTCATCTTTAAAACAGACTTTAAGGAAACTCGCAATATAATTTAGCTTTCCTTAGGACAATAATTACATTTATTGACTGGCTGCCTGGCAGGTGAATAATTAAAACTGTGATGAAAAATGTTTTATAATATAAATGACTAACACTTATCTATAAATAGTCACAGCAAAAGTCGTGAAACTTCTACGCATATAATACGTAAATGAAATAAAAATTATATATATGTATGTAAATAATTTAATTTACTATTTATGTGATTGATTGATTGATTATAATCTATATTTTATTTGCTATAGTAACATTATTTATTCCCAATTATAAGCTACTATTGACGGCATATCTCCATATACATGTAGGCGTAAACACGTCTATAGCTAGGAGCTAATCTCTCAAGATTATGAAAATCAATTACGATTAAAAAATTTAAACGATAAGTGATTTATAATAATTTTTTACTCCTTTGTCTGCAACAGATTCTTTAAACATTATATTTTTTTTCCCTTTCTTTAAGTTGGTAAATTGAATGAATAAGTGAAATATATTTATCTATACGGTACACATAATGAAATTTTAACTAATTTCTATCTATACAAAAGAGATATTTGAGAAAATTACCTATTAAAGGCAACTATATTTGTGATAACCCAAAACAATGACTTTTAGTTTTTTTTGCTTTTTTGTCGGTTTGTCTGTGTGTCTGTGCGTTTGACCACGGTCATAGTAGAAATGGTTAAACGATTTAAATGCAATGTTCGCTACTGTATTTTGGTAAACATCTTTAAATCTGTTCATAAATGAATTTGTTTGACTAAATTGATGAAAATTAGCTGTTTTATTTAATTTCAAAAATGTTAGTTTTCAATATATATAGATTTGTAGGTCCGTTCTCCGCCGTAGCCCGTAGCGTTTGGCGCTCCGTTCTCTCTGACTACCCCACTAGGGATGCAGCGTGAAGCTAGTTTAGTTTAGTTTTTAGTTTTCAATATATAGATAGTCTTTACGACGATAATCTTATTCGACGAACACGAGAGTAATTCAGGTTAGCAAATAAATAATTGTACAGGTTAAGCGCGTCACTCGACCACTTAATCGAAAATAACTCTAAAACGTAACATCAAAAAAAAATAGCTATCAAGTGGCATAAGAAAAAATATTTACCCTATTTTTGTTAATTTTAATCTTCACAAAAATACAATTATATAATTATAAATAACGACCCACTCGCATTTCGCCCGCTGGAACTACAGTATTATAAATTTTCCAGCGATATAATAATAATTTTAAAGGCAATAACCATTTATACTGAAAACTATGTAACGGGTGCATCGATATCCAGGGCATAGGGCCTTCCCACTTATAAAGGGGGAAGTGGGAGGTGCCGTACCTGAACCGAGTAACGTTCAGTTCTATACGTCTCATTCTGTTGAATATCAGTAAAAGAGAGAGAAGCTATGGAAGCTATACCTCATTAGTTTCCGAGTAATCTAAAATAGAATATACTATAATCTTAAAACATACATTTTTCTATTTTCTCTTGATTTTTCCAATCTGTGCGCCATCTTAAAATAAAGGCAATCATTTAAATAATATGCTTATTATTTTAAATTATTGCCTTTATTGCATTCATAGCCGTGTTTGGTTTGGTTAAAAAAGTCTTTTAATAAACTTTTACGACTTTCTTGTAAACAAATACTAATATTGAATTGCTGGCGGAAGCTGCATATGAGATTGCACAAAAATATAACGTTCCTTTCTACTTACAATTTTTACCGCGAATTCCGTACTTTAATTTTAAATACTACTATATCATAAATATCTTACTCATTTTTGAAGATATGTAAAAAAACCAACAAAAATGATTTCTATACAATATTCATTATTGAAAGAAATAATAAATATTATGAAATTTTAATTAACTTGATATAATTATTTATTGAATCATCAGGCCAATCTCAGTCTGGTCACGAAAATTTTTATTTGGTTTTATACCAAATGGTATGGCAATAATCCTATAGAACAGAAAACAAGGAACAAATCTATATTGGTTGTCAAAGCTAGGAACGCTTTGACGATTCGACAATCAACATCGGCCAACCTGTAGGCATTATGACGTGACGTCTATCGCATATGCAATTCCGCTGTGGGGTAGGTCTAGACAACTATTCGGACGGGTTTCAGCGAAACCCATCCCGTTTCGTATATTTTTCCTTTTGTTCAAGAAATAGTGACTATTCTTATCTTAATGTTATAATAAAAAAAGTCCTTACTTGATTTCACCCTTTTTTTTCTTCTTTATTAAATTTTTTTATTTGCAAAACGATATATTCATTGTATAATAAACTCAGCATATTAGGTTTTCCCAAAGTGTCAAAACGGAAAAAGAAATAACTTTAGAATGATGGTCTTAAGCTAAATGTATCGAATATATCTTAAATTCATTGTGCACGAGAAAGTTGTGTCCGAAAGCATCGATCCAGTTGTCCAAGTTTATACATACACTGTCTGCGTCAAATGACCATTGTGTGCTCTGCAGCTACAGAATACCGGTGAAGCTTCAGGAGCTGATTTATCAAGGACGAGCATGTTCCGGATAGCGGATAGGATTATACATTTGAATGTGGGAATACTAAATGCATCCCGCATATAGCATACCATGCTATTCCGTCTATTCCCATGCTCCAAGAACCAGGAACAGAGAGTTTTTAACCTAGTGATAAAACACTTTGCTACCGTTAAGGCACTTCCGTTACCCACTTTCCGCCGAAAAAATCAAATATTAAGTACTCGTGGCTTCCTCTATTTAAAATACTGAATTATTTATTTAACACACGGTATTACGTTACTTTAATATACTGTATATGTTTGCAGCGTATTTAAAATTTCTAATGTGAAAATTAATAAAGCCTCAAGGTTGCATTAACGCAATACCAGAAGGACCACCCATCTATAGGAACTTATAATAAAATCGTAACTTTTCGGTGTCTGTTAGTGGGAGATATATGAGAAAAATAAAATTGTTATTGTGAGCATTTAACTATTATTAAGAAAGTTTCAATATATATAATATTTTGTAAATTGCTGTAAAATTATTGTTTTATTCAATTGCCTGAGATTTGGTTTTTAATGTGTCGATATTGTCTTTAAAAGAAAGTAAACTTTAACGTTAAGGGTTGCTACCTTACTGTAAGGGTTATAGATAAAAACCTTTTTTTGTGCTTTTACTGATAATAAGCAATAGCTACAACGATATTTAAAAAAACATTTAACGCCATTGTAGAAACGTAGTGTGCTCGAAACATCGTATTAATTAGCCGTGCCGAATATCAGGATACTCAATATAGTTTTGTAATTAATTAAAACAACAAAAACTAGACAAATGCTATGTTAAATATTGAATTTCCAGATACATTGATTTAACCTCATATTTATCAATAATAATGTGATTTGCCTTACTTATCAGTAATATGCCATACCAAGTATGCTGTGGCAACAGTTTAGTACTTACAGTTTAAACACACACATAAATCTATACTAGTAATATAATAAAGCGAAAGAGTTTGTTTGTTTGTTTGTTTGTTAAGATCTCTGGATTTACTGGTCCGATCCACTTTGTTTTTGTTTTGTATGAAAGTTGCATTCTTCAGAAGTGCTATAGGCTATATAACATTACATTACACATATATACTAATATATTAAAATACTTTGTAATTTGACATGCAATTTATTCTGCCATGTTAATAACAACCGACCGTTGCTAAGCAACGGCTTGCAAAGTTTGTTTTTTGTTTTAAGAAAACGTCGCCCAAAATGAACTAGCTTAACGCATATATGGCGTGCGCTGACTCAACGTTATGGGATACATAAAAACAATGTATAAGAAAAATATTGTTCTTTAATGTTAATGTTTAAAAAAGTATATGTTTGCGATGGTATATGTTTATCTCTGAAGGTTGAACAAAAGTAACAATTTAAATTCATTTATTTTAAATTTATTGGGTTTTTGTAAATGTATTTTTTATATTTTGATATTCATCCTTCTGAACATAAATATAATAGTCACTTTTAGCATTTTATCTAGATTGAAATTATAGTTTACTGTATAACATTCTAATAAATAATTAAGGAGATGTCACTGATTCGAAATGACCTAGCCTTCGGGCGGTATAGTATGACCGACGCGAACGGGCAGATGACGTTGACGGTTTTATAAATTTTAAGCATTTTCAAACTATTGTTAATTTTTATGTAATTATTTGCTGTTTATAATTAATTAAACTACACTTTGTTTCTCTTCTTCTTTTCTTGGTGTGATGTAAAGTTTGGTGCTGCGCGACATTGCCCGCCACTTTTTATTTAATGTTTATGTATACTATTGAAAACACATTTATATTGCTTTGTCTTTTATAGCATGTAATTTGAATGTATACTTTTTGAGAAAATGTAAATTTTAAGTAATTCAACGCTCCGTTTACGGCCGCAAGCATAGATAGACACGAGTCCAGCGAGGGGCGCCTTTGCCGCCGATTTCGTCCTGGTAAGCAGCCATGTTAGTGCTTACACTTTCTCAAAATTGAATGCTTATACATTAATAAAATAATGGATTATAAAAAAATAATTAAAAGTAAACAAAACGCACCAAAACGTGCCGAAATTTCATGGCGTCGCTTGTGACGTCGAAAGTAATGTGTCAACAGCACAGTATACAGTACAAAAACATCAATTCCTTTGTTTACTAAGGCGTGACGTCAATCTCACTGATTGACGTTAAAAATGTCATGGCGGCTGTATTTTGTAGTTTTTTTATCAATATTTATATTTAATAATAAAACTAATGCGTGTTTGTAATCAATTATTAATGTTTCATTACTTAAATACACAAATTTAGATATTTTTACATCCATTGTATAAAAGGCATTAATTTCTTTTGAGATAATTTGCTATATTGAGTTCGAGCAATAAATACTTGTTAATGTTTGGGCATAGTAACCTAGTAAATCTGACTTAGACACTGCTCCGAGCTCAACAGTAAATTAAATTTTATATTTGCTGTAAGATCATAAACTCCACAAAATGAAAAATGTGTAGGTTTTTTTATATAAAGAACACACTTCAGACGCGTATTCATATTTTTTTTCTGAAAGAAAAATGTTACAAATACAAATATTTACTTAGAAAAAGATATGTCCGTTTATATATAAAAAAAACGCATATTTCGACGCTATGAAGGGAATCAAAATTAATAGGGTAATTCCGGTTGGTCTAAAATTATAAAATTTGACATTTAGCATCTACAGGTAGTTCAGTGCTAGTTCAGGAAATTATATATTTATGGTTAAATTCAATAAAATAATAGCCTTAAAATGTGGCAAAATTTAGTATCAAAGCCGCTAGTTCAAATGATATATCAAATGAAAGGACTTTGGCTAAAGCTGAGCTTGACTTTCGAAAAATCTCGAAATCTTCAATTTTTGTACGGAACTCTCGGTGAATGAGCCCGACTCGCAGTTATACTATAAAAATATCTATATCATTATTTACTTATTACAACAACATGTAGCGACCACTAAACGCTTATCGTCATATTACATGCTGTTTTAAAATCTCACTTACACGTAAAGTTACTCCAATACTAATAAAATATATTTATATGTATATCTCCTATTTTTAAAACAATATATTTTTAAAAATAGGAGATATAAAATATCCAAGGAAATATTTCGTATACACTTAATGGAAAACTTTTTGAAATTAATATATAACTGATATAGCCTATTTATTTTTATTATTTGCTGTCACAATTGAAATAAAAACTAATTATAAAACAGCGAGGAATTTTAATGTCACAAAATGACAAATAAAAATAAGGCTACGAAGTATTAACAATTGGCTTTCTGGAATTTAAAAATTATTCTTTAAAATCATTATATTTTTAATAACTAATATAATATATTCCAACTAAATTAAAAAAAATCAATATGTATTCTCGAACATTGATGAAACGGTATTTTAAAGAAAATATTGTATTCTTAAGATATAATAGGTACGTGCAATAAATACAATTTGAGTATTACATTTCGCTGCATAAATAAAATTAATTAATTAAGCTTCTTGCATCAAAGTAAATAAAAATATTTGTACATTGAAAATATTAAAAAAAATATTTATCGTTAATATATATATATATATATATATATATATATAGGCAAGCCCAATAATTTATTAGGATTAACAGTCATGAGAAGTTAAGCCCTGGGGTCATGGATCAGGGCTTAACTACAAGTGGAACGCGCACAAATACATACTTGCACGAATACATACTTGCACGTATGGAGGTATTTATACCAATTCACGAGTTGCGAGTACCGCGGGGGATGGTGCCCTTAGAATACAACGTAATGCTGAACCACAATGCACTTGCCATCCGATGTGGCAACAGATCTAGTCAATCAAAATATGTGACATATACGTAACAAATTAAGGAACACAATCGCGTAACCATTGCTCATTCAAACTTGTTTTGATAAGTACGCGATATCATCTATATATCTATATGGTACCGGTAATCTGTATAATCCGGTATTCTATAGCATTAAGGAAGAAGTTTTATTGTTAATATATACAAAACCTGAAACTTGTAGATAATGACTTATTATATATTTTATATTTTGCCTAGGTATTTTTTAAAATACCAAATACGCAGCACATTTTTAAAACAATTTTCTTTAATATTACAGAATTACTTTTTAAATTTATTTATTTCCCAATTTTGCAGGCGGCCTCTGTTGTCACCGAAAAAATTTCCGTGGACAACTTGTGACTATACTACACCAAACTGCAGTTGCGGCTCAGATGGGAGCCAACGTCAAATAGTGTTTCAGCCGTACGTCCCTCCGCCGAAAACATCACACGATGACAAAAACATGAGTTTGAATCGTCCCATGTCCCCACATCTAACGGTATATGCACCCACATTGCCAGCCATGACGTCCATCGCGCAACGTATCACTGGCAAGTTCATTTTATGACACGGTTGGCACAGATTAGTCGAGTCGTCGCACTTCCTGTTACATGTCACAATGTCCGATGTAAGATACATCGGACATTGATGATATCACTTTAAACTGATTATTTTATTCAGCCGACCCTATAAAGTACTTGCCGGTATTTGAATTCAATATCAAGTATTTTGCCTCTATTAAGATAAATAACATGTTTATATCGGAGTGAGTCGGGATTTTTTTAATGTCAAAGTTAATGTGATATGTATACGTTTATATTAAATAATTTCTCAATTATATTTGAGGCACGTAATACGCATTTTATTTGAGGCCGTCATAGTGGAATGGAACAGGGTCTGGGTCTCTTTCCACTATAACGCTGGACCTCTGGGAGGTAGTAGGCTCGGTCCCAATCTGGGGAAATGAAATGTTTTCATTCTTATTATTTTAATTATTTCATCTGGTAAAATCGATAAGGTCAATCATTCAGGGGGGGAGTGGAGAGTTCAATGTTTTCAGTTCAGTAGCATAAGCCCGAAGCTGAATAGAAAAACTCTTTTCCAGGTGTCGTTTTGACCTTTTACGCTGTGATGTTGTCTGGCGGCAGTTTATTTCTGTCGAACGGAGTGGAAACATACGTGTCGATGATACAAAGCTTGGACGTCTCTAGGCCTTTAATATTCATAATAAAGTTGGCATTTGGTGCGCCGTTTGTCTACCATTACTTCAATGGAATACGATTTTGCATGTGGAATGCAGGAAGATTTCTCGCGATGAAAGATGTGTATGAAACAGCGCGTAAAAGTTTCACTGCGACTGCAGTTGTTACAGTGTTGTTTGCATTTTTGTAATATTATATAGATTTTTCCTAATGTTTGTATTAAAACTTCATAAATTTGAAATTTAGATAGAGAAAAACTTTACAAAAAAATAAACTGGTTGTTTGGTGTATATTAATAGATATATATGAAGAAATATAATGGTACTAATATTGTACAAATAGTAAGCAAAATATTATTTATATTTCAAATTAAAATAAAAATATTTACACCCGCACACAGCAGGGTAGACAGATGGAGCGTAGTTTTAAGACATACCGTTGCCCACATTGCGTGTTGAGTGGCGGAACCCAACGCCACGCTTTGCGTCGACACCAGAGCGAAGACATGAAAATATAAATGTAAGTAAATATTTTATCTCCTCGCGTGGGAATCAAACCCACAACTAGTTGATTTTACAATCACACTCTGTGCCCCTGCGCCGCGACACTCCGTTCCCCACTTTCTGACGAATTCTAGAGGCATTGCGTGTTGAGTGGCAAAACTCAACGCCGCGCTTAACCTCGACACCAGAGCGAAGA
>DWAN01005418.1:0-11268 GCA_018230445.1 Heliconius hewitsoni
CCTCTATCTATTTCAGTCAAAATTACTAAATGTACAGACAAAATATTTTTACTGTTTTAATATAGAGATTAAGCGTCTCGATGTTGTCAACTGTACGTACGGTCAGATTACCTGGAGTATTCACAATGTGTCATATAATACTCTCAGTTATTTCTAAAAAATTAGTCTATACATAAGTAATCACTTTTATACTAAAGTAAAGGGTACTAATATATTCCGTACTCATTTATTATACTAAAGATAAAACGACCGGAATTTTTGGCGTTCCAGAAGAGTGAAGGTCTTCAAAGGGCTCACGTAGGTTCAAACTTTGTAATGCGGGTCGCTCACGTTTGTCAGAATATGTGAAACAAATGGAGGCGAAAATTGAAATATATTAATTACGTGACCGTCGTGGAGCAGTGGAACAGTGTTCGACAGTTAACGAGATGTTTGTGGGTCCACATTCAACTTTATTTTCATTTCCCTGCTCTATCAAACAAGGCGCTGCGTTGAGCTCCGATATTCACGGCGTAAAGTCACGAAAAATATGCGGAAAATGGGGAATAGAGTTTCCAAACGCTAAGTGTCCCACAAGTGTGAGAGTCCTTAAAGGGCGCGTATAGGTCCAATATTTGTAATGCGAGTCACTTACATTAGTCAGAAAATGTGTTAACAAATTGAAGCGAAAATTTAAATGTATATTAATTGACATAACCCTCTTACTACAGTGGGATAGCGTTTGACGATGGTTGTGGGTACGATTGAAAGCAAGGATATGAAAATAATTATTATTAAGACAATACGTCTTTTACAGTATTGAAAGTAATGTTAGAAGTTTTTCACGTATCTACAAATCTATCAACAATCAATTGTTGATTCTAAGAATTATTTATTGATGTAAGCTTCATGTACTTAGGACTACAGTTTAGAAGATACAAATGTACTGATTTTATATAAAATAAACTACAGTTGTAATTTTGTAATGATTTTTTCGATAAAATACATGTGTATATTTTACAATGTATATTTTTCTTTTATTTGTACTGCAAGTTCTCACTCGGCCAGTGGTGGTGCAGTTGCACAAAATGCGACTGTAAACGCTGGTTGTGTCTGTGTACGGGATACTGGGGATTTATTTATTTTTTTTATTTTTCACTTGCCAAATTTCTAAAGGACTGTAAAGGTTTTGGTAAGGCGGCTGTTTCCAAACAAAAGGCAGCAAAAAAAGGGATAAATGCTCGTATCTTTTAATTGGGTTAACTTAGAATATTTTTCTTTTTCTGTGCTCCAAGGGCATGAAGAACTGAGTATTTGATATTAACTCCAGATCGAGTCACGAGGCCTCGAAATAATTTTTTTTGAGAGACGGATAGACAGGCAACAAAGTCATCCTACAAGAGTTCCATGTTTTCCTTTATGATGAGGTACGGAACCCTAAAACATTTTTAAGTTTTTTTTTAATAGCCTGACATCAGTTCCAGCCTTTTGATTTTAAGCTTTTGATTTATTTATTGTTGTAAATATAATGTTATAATAAAAAAATTTTTGTTATGATATCACTTTAATAACAAACAGTAGCTTTACAACACAGCTAAGCTGCTTCTCGTATCCCCCCACACATCGGGGTAAGCAGAAAAGAAAGAAAAAAAGAATCTTAAGTTACAGTGGAACGACCTCTATCAAAGTTCGATTATCTCATTTCAAGTATATTTTTTTGTTTCATTGTAATTTAACTTATCTCTTTCTCGAGTTATAAAGAACGTCCCCAAAGAACTATATCGAATTAAAAACTAAAGTTAATAAACTTAGGACATAAAAACAGTCGTTATGAATTAATTTAATGGCGCAGTCAAATATTTATGAAGAAATTATTCTGTTTACGTCATTGTGGTTAAATTGACAATTTTTAATGACCGTGTGATAGTTAAAGATTCGAATCTCAATCGTAGAATGATTAATTTTTTTCGATATACGTAATTTTATCCCATATATAGAAGTCAACAATTCTTAAAAATTTTATATAAAGGTCAAAGGGTACACGTGATGTTTGTGGATCTAATTTCCACTAGCAATATCCTTGTCTATGTTCTCTCGTTTCTTTCACTAAGCCGGAAAATGGGTTAAATAAAAAATATTATTGAGTAAACCTTATTTTAATATTATTTTCTTTATATACTTAAAAGTTTTTTTTTGGTTAATTAGAAAATTAAAATTTAGTTACATCAATATATAATTCTCAGAATCAACCAGCAGTGGATAGATTTGTAGATTCATGGAAAATTTCCAACATTCCTTTCGGTTGTAAAAGACAAATTAAGACAAATAAAAAAAAAAAGATCAAATTTCTTATAAAATACTTCATTTGTTTCTTGTGATGAAATACAATAGTATCGGGAGGTCATCGTGCTTTGTGCAGAGTACGAAGCCCAGGGCAGTGCCTGGGACTTGCCACCCAAGTGTAGATTTAAGAGGGATTGTAATTCTCACTAACGTTTCACACAGCCTTCACTGCTCAAAGCTCCTTTCTACTTAATGAATCTGAAAAGATTCTACTAGTTCCGCCTTATTGATGATGATTCTAAATAGGCTGATAAACTTTTAGCAAACTATACATATATAGATTTCTCAGTCTTACCTCTCACTAATCTTAAATCTTAGTGGTGCAATATAAATGTAACCGAGACGATTGTGGTTTCGATTCCCACTCGCGGGAACGAATGATTTTTGTTTCCTCGCTTACGGATGGCAATATGATAAAACAGACGTTGATTTGTGCTATTTGACACACATCTCGAAAATTGGGTGGAAAGTGGGAAACGGAGTGTTTTCGTATTTTACTACAGATTCTCTTGCTTCCTTTGCAGGTACAGGATAGAGCTAAAAAAAAAATAACTTAAAAATGCAAAATTATAAAAATGTTATTTAATTTATGTAAAGAAATGGAAATAGTTCCCAACTAATAATAGGTTTATTACTCAAGTTCAACTTGCAAAGAAATGAAGCTTCGAAGGCGTCGTTCACGTTGAATTGACTTCCACTGTAATCAATTGTGAACTGGCAAGTGAACTCAAAGGGAGTTCAAAACGAGGCCATTTCACGTAAATAACAATGCTTTGGAATTTTTTAATTTGATGAAGACATTTTCTATAAATGAGTTTGATTGTTGGATCGTGATTTATAAATTATCGAGAAGTACAACTTTGAGGATAATCGAGAATTTGTGAAATTCATCAAATTTAAGCTTGTTTTGATGGATGAAATTTTTTGAATATTTTCGTAACAATATTGTTTACTGTCTGTAAATATAATTCTGAATAAAATTATATTTATAAATGCTGCGTTGAATTTATGTCTTTTAATATATTAGGGTAAGCAGAAGACAGCTTTCAGACAAGACTCCCTTCGGCCCAATTATTAAGGCATTACGTGAGTGACCGAACTCAACGCTGTGCTTAATCTTATTCCTAGGAGCACAAGGGGAGTAAAAGTAATTCAATGGCCCTTACGAAATATATGTCTATATCTGAAAACAACCATATTAAAATACCAATAAAATACTTCTTCAAACAACATAAGCATTAAGTACAAATCCTTTGAAACAGAACGGTAATTAGGTCTCGAACAATACAATCATGAAACCCATTTCAGAAATATATACGTTTTATACTGAAGCCACTTTTCAATTCAAAAGAGAGGATAAAATTTAGGACAAAGGCCTTGGGAAAAATTATTGTGATGATTTAATAGATAATTTAAGTTATCATATAGTAGACATATTTTAAAATTACATTTGGAATTTGTATTGAATACTACTAATTTGAATTGAAAAATATATACAAGTATGTTGTTGTTGTTCTTGTTGTTGGATCTAACGAAGACTATCACGTTAATAGTTTTGATGAATCGGCAGTCAGAGTTTCTTTGTGCACTCTTGTCAGGTAATTCATGTCTAATATAAGTTTTAACGACATTCATAATAATTAATACAAATACTTACAACTTATTCATACAAAAGGTAGCTTACTGCATTAACAATGTCTTGAAAGCCTATACATACATATATCTGAATTGGTCAAATAAAAGGACTCAACTACTGACCGTACCCATAATTTCACAGTGAAATAACCATTTTGATAAAACTTTTCGGCAATTTCACACTATAATGCTGGGAGAAGACCGCAAATGAATAAACTTGGCCTATCTGTGTTCTCCATGTGCTATAATTAGCCAGTCTCAGCCGTACAACTTGAGTTTCATTCGTTAGGCTCAGAACGTCGCCTTGTATTGGACTATTGCCAAACATAAAAGTTTGCTTATATACCCTGTGTTACAGTGCTGTCTAGCTTTACTTGGGATGTGTTTATCTTTATTTTATTATAGTTTAGTCGTCTATTCTGACCTGGTTTATATCAAAATGCTTTAGGTTCCGCTCTAATACAAAACTATTTTTTCGAGCCTGTCTTCTGTCTGTCTTGACAAAAATGTAATGATGTGGATTGCATAAGTGTGGATGTGTAATCAGAAATTTCACCAATAAAAAAAAACATTAAAAAATTATTATCTTCACGCTGTATCCCGTACAAAGCAGCGTGTGCGAATTTATTTTTATTTCTTTGCTCCATTGTCGAGAGCGGCGCGGCGTTGAGTTCAGCCACTCACACACAACGTCTCCGGAATTCGGTGGAAAATGGGGAACGAAGTGTTTCAACATTAGGTTCCCTAGTTCTCTCTGCCTACTCTGCCATGTGCAGGATACAGCGTGAAGCAATAAAAAAAATGAAGTAACAAATCTCGTATACAGTGTACACAACTTGCAACGTAGTAATTAGGCGAAACTTATGCAATTATCGGCGGCCGCAACCACTTCCTGTTTGAGGGTAATTCTAAGTATTTTTGGGACAGCAGCTTGCAAACGTCATTTTACGATTTTGGATTTGATCTTTTTGTATTTATTTTGAGAAAATGATGATGATGATCATCATTTCGTCAAAATATATATAATAAGTAATTCATATTTCCAAACATCCCGCACATAACAGGGTAGGCAGATAGAACCTAGTGTTAAGACATTCCGTTCCCACTTTCTTTTGAGTTCTGAAGGTATTGCGAGTTGAGTGGCGGAATTCAACGCGGAGCTTTGCCTCGACACCAGAGCGAAAAATTAAAATATTAATGCAAATAAATATTTTATTTCCTCGAATGGGGATCGAACCCACAACCAGTCGATTTTACAGTCACGCTTTGAGCCTCTATGCCACGACTTTCCTCGACTGGCCAAACGGGAATAAATATTTTTCTTGTAATGTACGAGCTTAATATTTTTTAGAGGCTGTCCTGGCGAGGTCGAACGGTGATGAACTGTAAACTCATTCTGAAGAATATATTTAATTTTCTTTCATGATTTCAACTTACAATATCCGGGTGCAGGCTTAGTATTATTTTAAACAATATTCTGTATTATAAAGTCCTACCATGAGAATAGACGCGGCGCAGACTGTGTGTTCGATTTCCATTTGATGGAATGAATTATTTAATATTTTCACCTTTCTCTCTCATATTGAAATTGTGGAACGGAGTGTCTTAACACTAGATTTCCTCTGCTGCTGTGTGTGTAAACAGCGTGATGTTAAAAAATACAGGTTATACATAAAATTTCATAGAATATCAAGGAAAAAGTAAGCCATGTACAAGCGTAGAACCTACGGGAGCGATTCAAACTGTAACTTACAACATCGTAAAACTCGCCTATAAATTTCGTTACCAAGACTATATACAGCGTTGTAAATTGTTCTAACTTTTCACTTTTCTACCCGCTAAGTTGTTTTACGGTAACTACCAGGTTGCATGGTATTGGAGAAGCTTGACGGTAACCTGTTGCATTCCTATTTAAGACAACAAAATTATATATTATAGTTGCATTATATTTTTAAGATATATTTATAACATAATAATGTAATTTGTATTTTTTTTTGTCAGTTAGAGGAAACATGCTGGCGCGCAGATTTGCGCGTTGTACATTGCAAGTAAAGGTAGCCTCATTTCGAGCCTACTGCCAATCTTTTTACACTTGCAGTTTAGTCTAACTTTACGCGGCGCAGCTACAATGCCCTGCGTGTCCAGTACAACAATGTGCTGAGGGCGGTGATAGGGAGGCCTCGGCATTGCAGAGCGTCAACGATGTTCGCGGAGGCAGGAGTTAATGCTTTTTACGCAATCATTCGTAAGCGGGTCGCATCTGTAATTGATAGGTTCACGAGCAGCACTAACACTCTCCTCAGCAAATTGCCGTGTAAAATGGCATGGCATTCCAGTGCCCCTATGGAGGCACTGGAATGATATACATATAAACTAAATAGATCGTAAATAATAAATTATAATAATTATATACTAACATAGGTTAAGCTTATATATAATAACAAAAATTATATGTATCTAAGAAGTCTGAAATAAAGATTATTATTATTATTATGTTTTTCTTTCATAATTCATTGGTTCAAAAGAACCCGGTCCTTTGAAAAACTTGCGTGGGGACACAGGTCCAACACGTAGAGACCTTTTAGAGAATATACAAATGTTTTACTGTGACGCATTAGCCGGGATCAATCTCTGCGTAACCACAGGGCCCAGAGATGGTCGTCGGTTAATGCGTTGGAACTATGGAAAATGTGGAAATCAAACCTAGGACTATGGAATGGAATTTGGATGGACTGGCTACTGGGCTATTATTAATTGAGACTAACGGACGTCCGCCTTTACAATAGTCTCAAATTGAATGGTTGGTGGTGACTCGCCTCCCACTAGATGGGCACCCACATAGGGACGTAGTGCCTTGGGCGCAATATCGGCGTCAGCTAAGGGTGGAGGGAGGTGTGCACCGGTTTCACCATCACGAGGAGCTCGTGACCGGGTTTCCCCGCTATTACGCAGATAATAATAATTATTATTAAGTTAGTAAATACTTTGCATATGGAGAAGTTATTCTCTTTGAACATTAATTTTTTAAATTTTGTATTAAAAATATATTTTTTAATATAGTTATCAATAGAAAAACAACTTTAACTTTTAAGCGTAAAGTGGTCAATTTCCTGCTATTTGAAAATGAGCTTTCAAAAGCGACCAGAAATGGTCAGCCTTTTAGAACAACCCGTTAGAGCGACTTCACATTGAATAAAGTACTGTAATAATGTTCACTTAAAAAATTCAAAGTAGAAAAGATTTTTTGCATTGACATGAAATTTTTCATATATTTTATGTAACTAGGTCGACATAGAGATAAGGTAAATACGACGATTGTTTTTTTTTCATTTCCTCGATGCGGCAACGAGACAAAGTAGATTCTCCTACTCAAAACGCATTGTTGAGATAATTAGGAGGAAAGTGAAAAACGGAGTGCCTTAACATAAGGTTTCCTCAGCCAACTCTCCTATATGCAGGGTATGTAGCGTTAGCAATAGTAAAAACTCTAAACATGGAATAGCGTTAGTGAAAAAAAATACGAGGTGAACTTCTTACCAGAGTATAAAAATAAAAAGATCTTCAATATCACTGTAACACCAAGTGAGAATTGAACCCATAATAATCACATATGATACTGTTCAACGACTACCTCCATTTTTTATAAAAAAAACACAAAAACATCGTATTTTACTAAAATAATTAAAGAAATAAACCAAACAAAGCGAAACATCTCTACAATTTAAAATTCATAAGCTCTACAAAGCAACTTAATACTAAACAGAAACAAATACAAACGTTTTTTCACTTACACCTCAGGAACCTTGATCGTGTCGCCATCAGATTACGGGATTACATTAAACCTTGGTAGTGTGAGCTTTCGAGCTTAAAATTAACCGTTTTGTAAAAACTGTGCACTCGCTACTGATAACAAAACAAATGATAATAGTTTTGTTTTGAAATGTTTGAGTGAAAGTTAATTGACTCGTGTTTTAAAAGACAATGTGGTTTTTTAATGGTTTTTTTTCTTTTCTTAAGTTAAATCTTGATAATAAATATTTTTATATATTTCTGTTTTCATTTTTTTTTATGTATCACTTGGTAAGTATAAAAAACTCTGATCACTATAAAATAAGCACAAAAATGCTAAATTTATCTTTTATACTCAGGCTTTATAGAAGAACCTTCCTCGAAATTAAAAACACTGTGTTGAGTGGTGAAACTCAACGCCGCACTTTGTACATAGTCGATTGTAGTAAAATGAGGCCAGTCGCAGCGCAGAGACACAAGCGTGTGCCTGTAAACGTGACTGGATGTGGGTTCGATTTCCGCTCGAGGAAATGAAATATGTCATGTTTTCATATCTTCGCTCTGGTGGTAAAACCTAGCAAAGCACGGCAAAGCGCAGTGTTCAGTTCCACCACTCAACACGCAATATCTCTAAAATTTTGCGAAAAGTGGGGAACGGAATGTCCTAACTCTGATACATGCGGGATACAGCGTAGAGCTGAAAAAATGTAAATAGCTCATACTACAAATTAATTTTTAATAAAAACTGATATTTTTAAAAATACTCTCTCGAGATCGAATCCACGAACGTTACGTTACATATACAATGTAATTTTTCAACTGAACCACAACAGCTCATTTAAACAATGACAAGGTGCGACAATGTAAGTAACACAGTGACAGAACGCGAAGGATGAAGAAACAAATGGCAAATAGCTACACTGATATATTACGGCAAAATAAACCCTTCCTTGACGAGGGTACGGTCTTTGGTACCTATTAAAAGTTAGATTAGTGACAAATTTGAAATGGATTTGGATTTTCAACGATACGAAAAGTTTGGAAGTCCTGAAGGGATTCACCTTTTAATGTTTTGTTTGTTATGACTTCATGGCGGCTGGTTTTGGATTTTACGTGACTTATTGGAGGATTGTTGTTAATAGAAATTATAATTATCTATTGTAACGATGAGTTTATTTTTTACATATTTTTTACATGTATTTAATGATGCATTCTTTTGTATATTTTAAAGAAATCGCATGTTGGCGAGATTCAACGCTGCATTTTATCTTTACGGAACCATGCCAAGACAATTATTTTAAATATTATAATTTTCCCGAATAAGGATAGAGTCTAGCATCCTCTCATATAGTACCCTCTCAGATGTATAAAGAGAAAAATATAATTTCATCATGGGATACACTGCATACAGAGGGAATCTAGTGTTAAGACACTCTGTTCCCAACAAACACTCAATTTTCGAGACTCGATACTCACAGAGTGGCGGAACCCAGCGCTGCCCATTATCTTCTTAGAGCGAGATAATTTAAATTCATTCCCCTGAGTAGGAATCAACCCATCAATCATCATTTGTACAGTTAGAGGTTTGCCGCTGCACCTCGACAGCCCCAAATTATTTATATACTAACCAAATATTAAAAAGATTACGATGCAATATAACAAAACAATTTAAATATAAACATAAAGTAGATAGATTCGTTAATTTCTCTTTTAAATAACTAATAAGACAAAGTTATAGACACCTCAATTTAACCTTCAACGTTGGGGAAGCCATTACACACAACCCGAGCGTCTCCTCCGCGACACCTGAGCTAATTGTGAAGCAGTTGAAGTTTTCAGACTGCAAGATTCCGAATCACTGAACAATTACTGTCCTTGAGACTACATTGTATGAATGGCTTTCTTAATTTTACACTTTGAAGTGGTTTATTTATTTGTAATTCTTTGAAAATTTGTTATATTGTGCTTAGTAAACAGTTAACCTAGTTTCATGATAGTACTTTGTTCACATTAAGTGGCTTCACGCTGTATAACGCACATACCGGAGTAGGCAGAAGGAACCTAGTATAAAGACACTCCATTCCCGACTTTGCGTTATAGCGAAACTCAACGCCGCGCTTTGACATTAGGTAGCGTTACCATATAAATACTGACATTTATAATTGTAATACAGTTTTTTTTCACTTCAAGCTGTATTCCACATATAGTAAGGTAGAAAAAGGACTTAGTGTTCAGAGAATCCGCTCTGTTTTCTAAACATTTAACTTAACGAAAAATCGACGCGCTTATATTAAAACGCTGTGCTACTTTACCACACCGACTGTAATATATTTATTTGTTATATTAAGTAAAAAACGTACGTAACATATTAAATCTTATTTTATCATATTTTAAGGCAAGGTTAACAATTACATACTCTAAGCAAAGGAATGGCTATTAAAATTTTTAGTGTATTTTTAATACGCTTCAGTTTCTGTTTTATTAACAACTGAAAAACAATTCGCATTTTACTCCACTCGGTAAAATTTAACTAGAACAAAGTAACGTGCTTGTTTTAGAAAATTATTTATGCCTGAGCTATAGTAATTAAATATTAATTGTCGCCGTAGTGGCGCTGTATAACATATTTTGTACTAACGGTAAGGGTTGTAGATTCAAACAAAAAAAAAAGAAAATGTTAAGTAAGATTTGCTCCGGATAGAATCTTCAAATCATATCTAGTATCTTGCTCAGTCAAGTAATTTTGTTGTATTATCTCCACCGAATTCTGGAAGTATTTCGTGTCAAATGGCGGATCTCAACGCCGCGGCTTATCATTACAACAGTGAAGAAATTAAAATTTTAAATATTTCATTTAATCGAATGGGATGCTGTTCCGACTTATAATCGGATCACCTTCGTACTGATGGTGTTGTAAGAGGTGACTGAAATCGCTGTGTTCGTGAGGGAGGACTTAAGTTTCCGTCGTCTTGCTACTGTTGAAGGTCGAGGCCTGTCAACTATCTGACTCCGTGTTGACTTGCACGATCGTATCCGAGTCTACGCATGCCTGTACACGTCCCACAGTGGTAATGCAGAAACATATGGGCTCATGGGGCACATGAAATTGGCTATTAACAATGTGCTGTCTCCCTATTAGATCTTCTACTGACTTCACATCCGGAACAGTATCTGGATGTTATGGATGA
The DNA here is from genome assembly GCA_018230445.1 of Heliconius hewitsoni. Lineage (NCBI taxonomy): Eukaryota > Metazoa > Arthropoda > Insecta > Lepidoptera > Nymphalidae > Heliconius > Heliconius hewitsoni. The sequence goes on from DWAN01005418.1 coordinate 10,935, forward strand.
TTCATTGGTGTCTTCAGACTACTGCCTCTGCGATACGGAATATTGTGCCCATTAAACCTTATTGTTGTGTTCCCTATCTTGCTTTAATATTTAACAACAGTTTTGCATCCAACTTAGATGATCGAGGAACAACACCGTCGACCATTCCAACCATTTTTCGTGTCAGCTCCACGCTATATCACACAGGCAAGTATGCAGAGATTCCATCTAAGTTCTCTAGGCATTACGTATACAGTGGCGGAACTCAACGCCGGGCTTTTGCCTTAGTGCCAGAGCGCGGAAATGAAAATATTAATAAATAATAATTCATTCCCTCGAGTGGGGATCGAATCCA
>DWAN01005419.1:0-11263 GCA_018230445.1 Heliconius hewitsoni
TGGTGTTGCACGGGGCCGTGGGCGGCGGTAATCACTTACCATCAGGTGACCCGAATGCTCGTTTACCTTGTCTTTTTCCATAAAAAAAAAACCATGTAGCTCTTCGAGCGCATGGTTGACCTCAGATTCTGCCGAAAGTGTCTCTGAGTCTCAATATGAATTTCAGCCAGGATCGGGTACTAGGGACATCATTTTTTCCCTCAGAACTTTTCTGGAGCATGCAGGAAAAAATGGAGAGCTCTGCATGTGGTCTTTTTAGATCTGCAGAAGACCTTTGACTGTGTGTCTCGTCAGTGTATCTGGTGGGCATTGTGATCCAAAGGGGATCTCCCTTTGGATCCTACATTGAGATTATTAGAGACACGTTCCACGAATCCGCTTCTATGATTAGGACTGCTGGTGGCAACACGAAGAGGACTTTACTAAATTTTGAAAGCCGAATTTTGAAGGAAAGTGCCTGTATATATCTTCTAACGTTAAAGTGGTAGCAATAACACACGTATTTATTCTTTAAAAATAAAATTCATGTGAAATTAATTTTTACCCTAAAAATATCATCCTCATAAAGGCCAGTCGTGGCGCAGAGGCGCAAAGCGTGACAGTAAAATCAACTGGTTGTGATTCGATGCCCACTCGAAGACGTAAATTATTTATTTACATTTATATTTTCATTTTTTTGCTCTGGTGTCGAGACAAAAAGTGGCGCTAAGTTCCGCCACTCAACACTCAATGCCTCCAGAATTCGGTGGAAAGTGAGGAAAGGAGTGTCGTAACACTAAGTTCCCTCTGCCTATCCTGCTGTGTGCGGGATACAGCGTTTTTGATTTTAAATAAAGTGATAAGAGTATATTGATTAGACTTGTTTTTATGTGTAATTTATTAGTATGGAAAAGAAGTGACTGCAGAACGTTCTAAGATAAATGGAGCTTTCAGTGTTATGTGATTGAGTGCAGCAATAAGGCGCTATGTTTAAGTTGTAATGAGACCACAGCTGTTCTTAAAGAATATAACATTAAATGTCACTATGAATCGAAACGTCTTCAAAGTTACTCTAAATATACAGGAAGATTGCGAACGGAAAAAATTTAAGCTTTGAAGCATTGCAAGATATCGCAGCAATCTTTCTTTACCAAAGCAAATGCTGACCAAGAATTTGCAACTCGCGCCAGCTTGCGTGTGGAAAGCCAGCCAGCGGGAGCTGAAGAAGTATGCCCGAAAAAGTAAATTTATTGAAAGATGTTTGTTTGTCAGCAAACACTGGCTAGGGGTGCAAGAAATAATCTCAACTGTAATCTATAATCTCAGCTGTCTGACAAAAATGAACATCTTAAGTGGTTTTCTCTAGCCTAGGATGAGTGAACGGTAATGTTTCAGATACTGTAGAGGTGTTGATTTTTATTCGTGGAGTCAATAAAAGTCACGGCACCACAACAGGGACAAATATTTTTAAAGGGAGTTGAAAATGCCATTAATAAAAAAAACTTCAGTGGAAATACTTGAAATTTATCACCACCGATGGAGGCAAAAATATGTGTAAAATAAAGGAGTGGTGAATACATTTCAAATGAATAAAATATTGTGAAGAAAAACTAGCCAGTGTATAACTTTTATGTAACCTTGTTTTGTAACGACTCTAACAACATATAGTTTATAAAGAACTTTCATAAAAATCTTAAAAATATATAATTTTGATTATATTCTCCCGCCTGAACCGCGCATGACTATCCAAACGACATGCGTCGATTTGTACAAAATGACTGCCATAGCCGAGTACTATTAGATGAAATATCATATAAATTACATCAATAACGAGCACAAAGCGACAATTTTAAGTTTAAAATCTTTAGAGCTCATTTTCCCAGATTCCCTTTAGTCTCGCTTAATTTTTTCTTACATAACGCTGTCCAATTAATGAACGACTGAATGGATTCAATCAGTTCAATATTCAATCATTTAAAAAGTGAGATTAAGTGAATGAGTGGTTGAGTAAAATAAATATTTTCACTAGTAGCATATAGAAAGGGGAAAATAGCTATAAGAAATTAATATTAAGATACACTGTTCCCCACAAACTGCCCAATTTTGTAGAAATTTCACGTTGAATGACGGAATTCAATACGAACCGACAACCGTCGCGCTTACGACGACATCGTCAACTGAATGAGTTAGTTAATAAGAGAATATAATTCAATGTGTCTCGAAACCGTTAGTGTGTGGAGAGCGGAGTGTCTTTATACTAGGTGTTCTCTCCCTACCCTGTTATATATGGATCAAGTGTGAAGCTAAAAAAATTTTTTTTCAGGAAAACCCCCTAACTAAAGATGTTGATATTACCACAGAATATACAAAAAAAGATAAAGAACACAGCTCCACAAAAAAATGTAAAAAGAAAGAACTTAGAGAAGGTTTCTCGTCCAGAATGGTTATGGAGACAAATGAATATGTAGTTATTAAGCTTACTAAGGAACAAGTAAGTTATATTCTATATATTTTTTATTTTTTTAGCAGAGCTGCCCAATTTACAAGACATTACGTTTAGTCTTTCAATCAGGAAAAAAATGAAAAATAATTGATTCCCCCAACAATTTGAGTCAGAAGTTTGCCGTAGAGCCAGATGAGCCCTTTATCATATGTGAAATAAAAAATTATATAAATATGATATTATGTTTTAGTAATTCATTGTATATTAAAAGGTTTTATAAAAAGATAGTGAGTTCCTATAATCCTATTAACATTACAACTGTGAAAGTTAGTGAGGCTGGTTGTTTTATATAACAATAAAGCGGACGAAGCCACGTGTCGGTCGCTAGTATCAAGTCCATATATTAAGGTAGCCGAGGCTATTTACATATTTCGTTAATCGTTTCAATGTAACCCAACGTACTGGCACACATCAGGCCGTCTCATACAAGGAAATGTTCAAAACTCAGTACTCTAAATGAAAATATTTGACAAAAAAATCTAAATTAATATAATTTATTTACTATTCAATAACGTATATTATGTTTTTGGTTTTAGAGATTTATTATATTATGACTATTCAAAAAAAAAAGGATTAATTTGTTATAAAGAATAGTAGCTAAGCCACCCCCATTAAGACAATTTCGTTCCACTTTTTCGCCGAATTCTAGAGGCATTGCTTGTTGAGGTGGCGGAACACAACGCTGCGCTTTGCCTCGTTACCAGAGCGTTGAAATGAGAATATGAAATATTTCATTTTCTCACATGTACCCCTATGCCACGACGGCCTCTAGTATTTTTTAATTTTTGATTTTTTATTACAGATTTTAGAAGAAATGCAAAACTATGCGAACAGTGAAAAATATAAAATGTTGCCATACAAGTGTGTTAAATGCATAAAGGGATTTAACTTTGAAGATGTATTACAGAGTCATATGAAGAAACATTCTGAGGTATCGGAGAATTTTGTGTAAAGACACTCCGTTCTTCGGCAAAAATTTAATTAGTTTTTGGAAATATACTTCGTTTTATAATTTTTGTCATAGTAAAAAACAGAAGAAACGAGCGATATTTTTAAAGTATTAGGAAATATTTGTTAGAAAACGTAAAAAAAATTAACGTAGCGAGATTTGAAGAAGCGCCTTTTAAAAATTTTCTAGACCCTTTGACCAATTTTTATTGGTGGTTTCATTTTTTGCTTGGCCTTTTTTATGTATTATAGTTTTTCTCTTGTTTCAAAAAAAATCGGTATTTTAATTTTAATGTATTTTTTTGTTTCAGAAAAACGGTCCATTCCGATGTGAATTGTGTGAACAGTATTGTCCAAGCAAAGTATCGTTACGGGGTCACATGAAATCACATTCTTCTAGGTAAGATTTAAAAATACGAATAAAATTCATTTGTTTCAATTTTATTTCCATTTCCACGCTCTAGTTTTGAGGCAAAACCGGATAGACAAATCGCGGCATCGTGTTCCGCAGCTGATACTGCACTGATATATATTGGATTTTCTCTAACATTTTTTTTAATCCTAATACTAATATAAATATAAATTCATTTCTGAGGATGAATGAAAAATGAAAGTGAAAGAAACATCCATTTTCTTCCACTTTCAAGCTTTTGAACAAAATTTATACGAAACTAGTAATACAGAAGAATAACACAAAGACCAGGATTTAATAAACATTTTGTATTTTATATCATTCAAACATTATTTCTTCTTATTTCAGGTATAAATGTAAGCTATGCAATATAATCCGTCTCTCCCGTCAACATATAGTAGAGCACTACTCGTTAGAGCACGCGGCGTCGCCCGCCGTGTACAAGTGTCCGGATTGTGATTACACTACCAAGTGAGTTTGAATATCGTTTGAGCTTCCTTTTTTTCTTAGCGGGAGTCGAACCTGCGGGGAAACACGGTTTCCAATAAACAATCCGTATTGACTGCTTAGTAGCGTTCAACGCCGTGCTCTGTCCACAAGACCGGAGAAATGTATATGTTACGGGTAATGCTGGAACATAGAGTAAACCTTAGATTAAAGCATGTAATTAGTATTACCCAAGCAATTTTGTGTAAGGCCCGAATAATTATTGAATTAAATTTTATATCGGGATTTTCCCATACTCGCCTAAGTCTACCCAACGATAGTTGAGTAATGTTGGATTAACTATTGAAATTTAAAAAAAAACTTATTAATGAAAATATAACCTTTATTATTCATTGTATTGTTTATGCTCTTAATAGTATATAATTATAATTACTATAATAGGACTAATATAATTTTTAAATTTGAAATGACAATTAACGTAGTTAGTATATTATTTAGTTAGTGTATTATTTATTGGAGCAAAATAAATTACTGTCGCATTTCGATTTGCAAAACTTTCCTGCAGCCTTTTCATTTGCAGGTTTTTATTAAGTGAGTATGGGTAAATCCTGAACTAAAATTAATTTTAATCAATATTACCTTACTCAAAATGCTTGGATAATACTAAGTATGCCCGTGTAATTTTAGGTTTACTCACACTTTACCCACTCGTGGTATTATTGGAACCAATAACATCCAATAATACCACGCATTGTTCTAATTTTCTTACGTTTTCTTAAAATATTTCTTTATACTTAGTATAGAATGACTCTTTAAAAATATATGAATAATTATATAGAAGTTAATGTATTTGAATGAAAAAATGATTTTTTTTCTTTACAGTAAACGTACGGCGATGCAACGACACGTCAAAATCCACTCAACAAATGAACCACATAAGTGTCATATATGTGGTAAATATTATAAAACTAAAGATTCATTGAGGATTCATATAATGTACGTATTTTTAATATAAATATTTTTATATAAAAATTTAATACCCTCGCGAGAGTGCGACGTTGATTTCTGCCTCTATATATCTAGTTTTCTATATTCGCATATATATAAAGTATATTCGCGCGGATAGCGGAAAAGAAGTATTGCAACATTAGAAACAGGGTTCCAGGTTCCCTCTGCATAAAAATGAAATATTTCTTATTTTTGTTTCCTCGCTCTGGTAACAAAGCCATCTGGGAAAAAAAAACAATACTTTTTCTTTCCTTGTTATATGACGGATAGAGCATGAAGATAAAAAAAAGGGTTTCCAAATAAGTATTTCTATTTCCTAAATATGAAAAATTACACTTAAAAATGTTAAATATTAAAAATCTTGTGATGTTAGTATAATATATTTTTCAGCTTTTACTGAAACTATTAATATACATCAGTATGGATAAATATACGTAAAATTTATCAAATTGTACATATTTAACATATTTCAGGCGCCACGACGATAAAAAACTACACCAATGCGAGGTATGCAACACATCGTTCGTGTACGCCATGCAGCTGAAGAAGCACGCGCATTCCGTGCACGTGCTGAAGGACTTCTACTGTGTTGAGTGTGATATTATGTTTAAATCTAGGGTTGGTTTGTTTTTTTTTTTTATTTTTTAGCCTTATGCTTTATCCCATTTTATAGTAGTCAATATGTGATAAGTAACACTGGTACTACTGGTACCAGGGTAGGCAGAGAACAACTTAGTGTTTAGGCACCGCCCAATTTTCAAAACATTCCATGTTATGTATGGGAACTGAACGCCGCGCTTTGTCTACCGGATTCAAATATAATCATTCCCGCTCATAGGGATTGAATTAACAACCATCATGCTTACTCGTATAGTCACCAGTTGTCCCACTGCGACATGATAACCTTAGTTATTAATATGTTTGTATATAATAATGTATTTTTGCATGTATTTTAGGATAATTTGAAACGACACTTGGAACGTGCTAAAAAGCACCGTGACTCATCTGCTTATAAGTAAGTATAGTTGTATTATGTGTATATATAGAATACTAGCTGCCCGCCCGCGGCTCGCGGCTTCGCCCGCTTACCACCTATAATGTTTTCGTTATGCTGTGTCTACCAAACGAATAATTATATAATTTATATATTCAGTGTTGAACAAATTGTTTTCATAATTCAGACCAGCCTTGGCGCAGGAGCACAAAGTGGGACTGTAAAATCGACTGGTTGTGGGCTCGATCCCCACTCGAGGAAATGAAATATTTATTTATATTTTCATTTCTTCGCTCTGGTCTCAACACGCAATGCCTCCAGAACTCGGTGGAAAGTGGGAAACGAAGTGTCTCAACACTAGGTTCCCTCCGCCTCCCCTGCTATGTGCGGGATACAGCTTGAAGCTGAAAAAAAATAATATTTCAGCCAATAATAAGCCAGCCATTCAAAACCAAATTAAAAAAAAATATTCACCAAATAAAACAACAGAACACAACGACGCCAAATAATAATAAATATTTATATTCAGGAAAGGACTGTTAGAGATATTTTTAACCGACTTCCGTAAAAGAAGGAGGTTATCAATTCGACTGTGATTTTAATTTTAAATGAACCGGATTAATCGCGTATATTTAGTATTGTATCTTTGGAAACCCTACGTAGTCCGTGGTCACGGGTAGACTGCCTACTTTATGAATTTTTCAGAACTACTTACACAAATATAAGTAGTTTTTGAAATTACTTATAAAAATTCACCAGAAACTTTCACTAAAGCCCCTTTTATACTAAAGACCTATTATTAGCTACAATTGAGGAAAAATCCGATTTTATATTTTAATTTTTTTTATCACAATTTCCGAAATATCTGTTAAACCAGTAAAAATCTTAAGCTTAACATATTTAGGAATGAAATGGATAGGTCAGTACCACTAGGTACTCCTTTACATTGTTATTTACTACGGATGATATCGGATGTCGATCGAGTTACATTCTGTATACAACTACCCTCAATACAAGACGGCCGTGTCGCAGCGTCTGGCTGTAAACATGGTGGTTGTGGACGAGACGACTACCACTCGCAGAAATATATTTTGTCATTTCCTCGTTTGTCGACGTGACGTTGGGTTCCGCCACGCAACGCACAATGTCTGGATACATTCTCAAACGGGATGAGAACGAGACGGAATGAGACATTGAGTGTATATTGCACGGTAATCCGCACGAAATTAAGGCAAAAAAGTATGTTCGTTTAAATATATTTTTTATATTGCTATAAATAACTTATCAACAGACACGAATGCCAAACCTGCAAGCAACGTTTCATATCGCCGTCGTCGCTCGCGTCGCACAACGCGCGCTCGCACGGCGGCGCGCGGCCCGTGCCGTGCGCGCACTGCGGGCGCCGCTACTGCAGCCGCGACGCGCTGCGCTGGCACGCCCGCAGTGCGCACGCGGCCGCCGGTGCGGGCGCCGCGGCCAGGGCGCGCGTCACTTGCGAGCTGTGCGGGAGGAGCTTCTCGGTGAGTATTTCATTCATTGTTCACTGAATGAAAACAACTACTATAAATAAAAACAATAGCGGACTGAAATTAATTTCTTGTGTGAAGTTTTCCTTTCTTGGATGGCGTTTCTCGGCGGCTATGGTACCGTGGTAGTTTGACTTTACGAACATTAGTTTGATTACCATAAGAGATAATAACTTATTTTCATTTCTTCGCCCTGGCAAAGAGACAAACTCAACCAATCAAAACGCAATCTCGTATATCGTAAGTGCGCGGGGAGTGGAATATGCATATGTTTATTTTCCCATGTCCATGTAAAGTGTACCAGTGTACCTTCCAGCGCAAGTACGTGCTGCGCGTGCACATGCGCACGCACAGCGGCGAGCGGCCGCACGCGTGCCCGTGCGGCGCCGCCTTCACGCAGCGCGCCGCCCTGCGCGCGCACCGCGCCGCCAAGCACGCGGCGCGCGACTGACGCTGCGAGCCTAGTGTTACCGCACTCCGTTTCAATTGAGACACCTTCGCTCCCCACTTTCCGCCAAATTCTGTATTTCTTCGCTCTTGTATCGAGGCAGAGCGCGGCGTTGACTTCCACCAGAATTCCGCGGGAAGTGAGGAGCAGTGTCTGTTCACTTATAGTGAATCTATAAAAAATATCCTACATAAAGTCTTGCCACTTTAATAGCTCTAGGTTAATAAATACTACTACCACTACCACTACTACTTTTTTACCTATTTCTTTAAAAAATATTATTGATAATAAAAAAGGTTGTGTAACTCATCATATCGAAGTGTCTTTAAGCTCCCATCCCGCTGTGTGAGGGATATGTAATGTATGGATTATTAATATTAAATTGTAACATTGACTGAAATAGACCAACTGTAGTAGTACTGCCCTCCAAGCCAGTGGTGGCGTTTTATATTCATTTATTGATTCAAAAGTGCTTGCAAAAGTGTATTTGAATATATCATATTTTGAATTTGTTTATTGATTGTTTCGTTTCATTTAGTGCGCAAATAAAAGTTTTAAAATTGTTAAAATATTTAGACACTTCTCGATATATAAATCGGCCAGTCGTAGTGCAAGGGCACAATCGTGTGACTGTATACGCCATGCCTCCAAAATTCGACGTAAAATCGGAAACGGAGTGTCTTAGCACTAGATTCCCTCTGTTCACCATGATATGTGCGAGATACAGTGTAAAGCGAAATATAAATATGGGAAAATATCCCTATTATAAGAATCATTGAATATAATATACATTGTATAAAAGAAAGCTAAATACAATTAGTAATGCCCAATGTTATAAACATTTTCATTTTAAAAATAAAATTATTTATTATTTATATTTTGTTGTTTTATTTTAATAGTAATTTCTTTAAACTAAGTATGCTTAGGAAGTTTTTTTTATTATGTATAATACTATTTTTAGAGACCATTGTGGCACAGCGACATAAAATCTGTCTGTAAACGCGACGGTGTTGAACTTGTACATATTGATTGTGCTAACACAATATGGAGAATATTCGGTTAGCACATTCAGTTTCCTCTACTATATGCGGAATACAGCGTCAAGCGAAAAAAAATTACATTTCTAATTTAGTGCGAAGAATTTTTATATAATCACTTATTTTCTGTTTCACCTCACGACTGAGCTTCTCCAATACATGTTTTAATTGTTTAATTATTCTCTCCATTGCATCTTGAATATTATTTCTCTCTTTATTTTTCCACGCCGTTACCTGCTTTTCAATGTCCCGCCATTCCTTTTTATTTTCTTTGGAATTCATGTGTTTATTTAACAAATCCATTAAGTTATGTAACGCCTCAGTTCTTTGCGCTACATTTTTATCTAAATTATTCATTATAAATATAGGTTTATTTCTATTTAACAATACATTTCTAAATATTAATAACATAGCGCGTGTTGAAAAAGTATTTAAAAGTTCTATTGAATTTGTCGATTCATTCAGTTTCCTCTCAGCTTCAATATCGAGTATATTCGAAAAATCATTCGATTTTACAACCTCTGTAAGAGCATTGGACGCTTGTTGGATTTCTGTATTGCTAGTTTGAAGTATAGTTGTTAATACGTTCATTATAAAATCTGTATATCCATTGTTTGTGCGACAAGCGCCTAATATTTTACATGCATGTATGTTTTCTAATTCATTTTGTCTGTTTAATTCCTTGTAAAGTAATTGTATGTTCAAATTTCGTACGACGTCTTTGTCTTTTGCTAAATAGTTTATGCATCTTTGCATCATCTTGTATGCAGTATCCATTAAATTTACAATAACTTTTTGAGGCGCTAATTTAGTTCTTAAAACATAATTTTCATTTTGTTTCAGGAAACCGCTAAGCTTTTCGATAAAACTATCTTGTAACATGTCGATTTTGTTCTTAGTTTTTAAACTGTCTGTATTTTTCTTCCAATTGCTGAATACTTTTAGTGATTGCTTAGAAATATGATTATTGAAACTGTGTATTTTTATATCATCTTTAACTTTTCTTTTATGTTTTATATTTATTTTTTGTCTATTTGGAAGCTTTCGAATTTTAAATTTTTCTTGATTTACTTTTTTTCTTAATTGTTTGGTATATTTTTTATCATTTTTAGAATCTATTTGAGTTTCACCTTTGATATTATTTCTGTTAATCTCAGTAGAGTTAAAGGTATCATCATCTAAATCATTATGGGTAGTTTCAAAGTTTTCGTTACTAATTAGTGTTTGATTATTACTTATTAATCTGTGTTCATTTTGAAAATTATCAATAATCCTTTCTATGGGTTCATTATTAATTTCTTTTTCTTGTACGTTTTTCACATTAATACCATTTTCATTGTCTTTCCTTACGTTTGAAATATGTGAACGATTATCGTTATTATCAGATTTGGAAATTATATTAGAATAGGCAATAGGTAAGACTTTATATTCATAGCTCCACTTGGGTCCCAAATCAATAAGTCCTTCTATTTTTATCCCTACACTTGAGGTTGATCGCATAGCAACTGCAATAGAAATTCTTTTAAATTATTTATAGACTAAACTTGTGTTAAGTTCTAATCATGAAAGTATTGAAGATCTTTAATTTTTAATATCAACTTATATATCATCCAAGTATACCGATACTATTTGATTAAATTTTAATAAAAAATGACTCTTATTTCATAATTCTTACACATTACAAAAGATATTCCACACAAAAGCATTGTACTTGTAGCTTAAAAATAAATTTAAAACTTTTGTAATATAATATTTTCAGGCTATAAATTTTCTTTTTATTACTATAGAACTCGTAAAATCTATAAGTATAATTTGAGAACGAATTTTAGTTTATAAAATGTTTTTTTTGTAATTTTTTTGTCGATTAGCATATATAGAATAAAATATAAAATTCATAATGAGGCCGGTCGTGGCGCAGTGGCACAAAGTGTGACTGTATAACCGACTGGTTGTGGGTTCGA
>DWAN01005420.1:0-11262 GCA_018230445.1 Heliconius hewitsoni
TTATAGAAATTACGATAATGTAGTAAAAAAATAACATTAGAAATCATTATAGTTGTCAATCAATTTTGTTTATTAAATTAATAATCATGTAGTTTCAGCGGGCGAAGCCGCGAGCGGGCCGCTAGTGTGTAAATAAAAACAAAGGTCAAGGTTTAATTTTGTTTTTCCACAGTATATATTTTATTTATTATACCGTTTTATCAGCAAGTTAATTAGCGATAGATATGGCAACTAACTCGAACTGTTGAGTATACGTTAAGATAATTTGAATATCATACATTATGTAAATATTCAACATGTATAGAACTTGTTTGGTTGAACGCGCTAACCTCAGAAATACAGGTTCGAATTGAAAAAAAAAATTGTACTGGATTTATCGAGAAGGAGTTATCAGTTACCTCGGGTACTTAGAATGTGTCATAGATAACATTTTGCGAAGGCAGTGACCGAAGCTTTCTAATATATCTTTATATATCTATAGAAAATAATACTAATTAACTAATATGATATATTAGAATAAAGTGAAAATATATTATATTTTCTTTTAAGCAAATACATAAATAAAAAAGACTGTGGTGCTGTAAGCACAACAAGCTCCCACAGCTTGTCGATTCACATTTGGGGAATTGAATTGACAGAGTGCCTTTTATTATATTTCTTTTGCCTGCTATGCTATATGTGGGAGACAGCGTGTAACTAAGAAATATACATAATAAGATTCCTATTGTATGTCCCAAGGTTCCACAAAAAAAAACAAAATTTTAACTTCAAAAAGAAATTAAAAGAATAATCCAGAAACATTCAACAGTCCTAGGTTGAAATAATTGAATGATTTAAGATTTTAGTGACTGCCATTGGCCGTGAAGATTACTATCCTAATCACATACGTTATCACTTTCTGATAACAGAATTAAAAAATTTGTAACTACGTGTAACACCGATAAGACAAACAGTAAATTAAGAATACATTTTAAGAATATTTTGAGATGTTACGAATCATTTTGTTACGCACTTTTTTATACATCTGCTTTATAAAGCAGATATCGTAAATGTTGAGTAAATATACGAGTATGTTTACTTAAGACTGTTAAAATTCTTGGCGGTTTTCAGCAGCACCGCTTTCAGAGAAATTTGAAGAAAATTTTGATCTTGATGACTTAAGAGACGGTAGGTACTGTTTTAAAATCTAGTATTATTGTAGTTATTCTTGCAGTTTCACCTGTTTTCCACATAGCAGAATAAACAGAATGAATATAGTGTTAATACACTTCAATTTTAGGGTTCCGTACGTTTTAAGGAAAAAAAGAACCCTTATAAGATCGCTTTGTAGTCCGTCTGTCTGTCTTCAACGCTTGAAGATATAGAATTAAAATTCAAATTATATATACTTAGATACTATGGCCCCATGATTTCCTAAAAAAAAATATTTCTATATTTACTTTAAAAAAAAGATATAGCCGTTTATATCGCAAAAAAAACCTAGACATGAAATTTTGCAGCTAGCATGTACAGGTAGCACTAGTTCAAGAAAAAATCTAAAAACTATACATTTGTGGGTGAATCCTAAAAAATAATACATATATACAGGGGGCAAAATTTGGTATTAAACCCGCTAGTTTAGATGAAAGGACTCTGGTTAAGCTAAGCCTGAATTTCAGAAAAAGCTTAAATCTTCCAATTTTTTACGGCACCCTCGTTGGGCGAGCGTGGCGCCTCGCGCTTGTCCGGTTTTTTTGCTTTTGAGCGAATCTCACCAACCTACCTACAACAATCGCGTTTACATTCAGACTATCTTACTCACATGAGTTTGTCATCGTGATGAGAACTATATAATTATTAATGTAAACGCAACAAGTTGTGGGTTCAATTCCGACTGGGTGAATGAAATATTTAATATTCGTTCGTTCAAGTAACGAAGAAGCGGTCCGGCACTCAACACGCAATGCCTCCTGACTCGGCGGAAAATGGAGAACTAAAGTGTCTTAACTCTAGTTTCTTAGGTTCCATTTAACTACTCTGCTACGTGTGCGTTACAGTGTGAAGCTAAAAAAATGATATAATTCGAGTTTTTAACCTTGTTAAGTATTTAGGAACTTGAGTGGGTTTTCTGCAATATAAATAACCTAGTTCTAACAACTGCTAATGTAATTGGCCTTGAGTATACATACATACATACATAATTATGGTGAGACTTCATCGAGTAGAAATACTTAAGATAAAATTTATTGTACACGCGACGGTTGTGGGTTCTATTTCAAATCATAATTTAAATATTTCAGTCTGTAGTCATGAGTGCGATGTTAGGTTCCACAACGTACCGAGTACCTAATGCATGTCTTGCGGTCGTGGATGCGCGCCTAAATTTTTCACGAAGCTTGGACTTTCACCCAAGTTGGAACCCAAGTTGGTTACCCGATTTAAATCAAAAAGCGACCCTTCTCGATATAACTTTTAAGTTTATTAGCAATTTATGACAAACGTACATACAACTACTGAATTCGAACATTTAGCATAGGTACATATAATACACTAACTGACGTTATACTTTTATATGATAGATAATAGTGTGGCTTGAAAGGAAGGAAAAAGATAAAAGATAATATTTTTTTTCTATTTGTTTTTTCTTGAAATCTTATTAAAATTAAATATTCAAGCAGCATTTACAGGAAAGTTTCATTTCATTATATACTTGCTTCATTATACTTGTTTCATTATATTGCTGACACTATAATTAATGACTTCAATCATCAATCGCGTACGAGAGGTAATGACAATTTGCTATATCCTCCGTGTCCTGAATGAAATATGTCAATCTTGTTAATAACTAGCTTTTAGCTGCGGCTTCGACTGCGTGGAAATCACTAAGAGTTGTTTTTATTATTTTTTTACTTCCCGCACATAGCAGGGTGGGTAAAGGGAACATGGGAATCTAGTGTAATTAAGCATTGGGTACAATTGGTTTTATATTTACATCTCGCTGTATAGTGTATGCCCTAGTGGGATAGTCACAGGGAACAGAGCGCCAAATGTTACGGTCTCTGCATACCTTTTTAACCTCGTTCACTGTCATCAACTCGCACATACTGTACGAGGATCTTCAATCCTCATTATTGGCTCGAATTAAAAACACTTTTTGCCAAAAGTCTATTTAAAATGAAAGACTATATTTATTTAGTGAACTATTTTGGCTTCACCGTTCGGGCAAAGTAGCAGGTAAAAGTTAGTTCTTTATATAGCATCATTTTATATCTATATAAAGCAAAAAAATTTTACTTTTTAAATTGAGGCTGTCGAAATCTTCCTCTACTGCTTCCTGCTACTTGCAGGATACATCGTGAACAAAAATATTACTTGCAATAACTTGGATTTCAGATGGTCATATTTTTCACCAAATTACTGTACTATCTGTATCATAAGTAAAAGAGAAAGGTCGTTTTGGCAATAAATTATCACAATTAACCTAAATAACGTGTTCTGTACATATAATTTAAATGATATTGTTCATATTATCGTGGCGCAGCAGCACAGCGCACTGGCTGTAAACGCGACGGATGCGGGTTCGATTTAAAGATTTGTAGTTAATAGAGGTACAAGTTATATTGTTGTAAGTTTTGTTTAAATATTATCAGCGGTTTTTGCGTTAAGGTGGAACAAACATCCATCCTCACAACCTTTACATTTATAATACGTGTAAGTAAGTATTAGGATTTCCTTGCTGTAGTAACAACTAACATCGCGGCTTTAGAGTTCTGTTACTCAACACGAAATGTCTCGGAAATTTAAGTAATTGCAATCTGACGAGAAAATGTATCAATGAAATAGAACAGAAAACAATATTCTTTATGTGTTTTGTCGGTCTGCGCATTTGTGCATGCTAGATTCAAAAATGGCATATTATATTTTGACAACCTTCCCTTAACATTTAGTTTATTTCTATTGGTTTATAAATTTTAAATTGACATACAGTACAATTTGAAGTATTTACTTCGATAAAAATGCTACAATTTATTGAATTAACTGAAAGTTTCTTTATTTCATAATAGTAGATAAAAATTTAGAAAAGAAATGCACAATATTGTTTACAGACAGAGACGCCGTCTCTCTACTCCACAACTTCTTAAAAAATAGTTACAGATATTTTTATAGTATATTTTTATTCAGTTGACAAAAGAATTAATTATTAGTATTATTGCTATTATTAAGCAAACTATACATTCAATAATGAAACTTATTTGATTGACACATTGTGTGATGTCATCAGTTAAATGTGACTTTATTTGGGAATATAACTAATATTTACAGTATATATTTTTAAATGTTACTAAAAATGTTATTCATAATATTATGATCAATAATTAATATATATGATCTCAGAAACTACTAGTGCAAATGAAAAAAATATTTTTGTATTTGATAGTCTTTTTATTGAAGAAAGCTATTTTCTATGATGTTAATCATTGTTATGGTTACTATTTCTCCCTGTAACTGTTGTCAGAGCTACTTTGAGTACTTAAAATATGTCATGTGTTATAAAAAACTCATGACTAAATAGTCATTCGATCATTAGTAAACACACTGATATCATCTAGTTTTGTATACAAATTTGAAGATAACAGGACTGAAAATGAAATCCTATTCTATACAACATAAACCTCTTTTCATTCTTAATTTTCCATAGTAGCAGGGGAACATTCCTACTAATGCAGGGTAAAAAAAACAATTGAAATATGACCTCAAGTGTGGTGGAATCAATATCTACCTAGTTCCAGGTCTTCATGTTTTATCCCGTGTATAGCAAAGTGGGCATAGGGAACCTATTGTTAAAACACCCCGTTCCCCACACATATTTTTATCGAACTAAATACTTCAAATTGTACTGTATGTCAATTTAAAATTTATAAACCAATAGAAATAAACTAAATGTTAAGGGAAGGTTGCCAAAATATAATATGCCATTTTTGAGGCTAGCATGCACAAATGCGCAGACCGACAAAACACATATAGAATATTGTTTTCTGTTCTATTCCATTGATACATTTTCTTGTCCGATTGCAATCGGCAACTTTTTACCTTAGTTTATCTTAAAAATATTAAAAAGTGATTATTAAATAAAACTAAATCAATTAAAAGCACGGAAATATAATTAAAATTTAATATAAATAAATAAATCAGCATCACACTGTATCCCCACACAGCAATGTAGGCAAAGGGAACCTTGTGTTAAGACACTCTGTTCTCCCTTTTCAGCTGAATTCTGGAGACATTGCATGTTGAGTGGTGGAAGTCAACACTGCACTTTGCCTCAACACCAGAGCAAAGAAATGGAAATATAAATTTTAATAAATATTTATTTTCTTTGAGTGGGGATCGAACCCACAACTGGTCAACAATATAGTCACACTTTATGCACAACTATAATACATATATTTAATGCATAGAGGGTTTTTTGTTTAAAAATTATTGGTGGTGTATTAGCACAAGTATGTGACTATAAAATGGAAAGATGTGGATTTAATTTAGGGTATGCATTGCAAAATCTAGGCAGGCATGAAGAATGGAGTGTCTTAACACTATGTTTTCTCTGCTTGCCTTGCTATGCTCTGCTATGGATACAGACTAAAGCCAAAATAAATATACTTAATAATAAAGAACTGCTTTATTTATAAATAAACATGACTTGTTTAAAAACGTGACTTGATGAAATTAATCATTATTATAAAATTAGTTTTCTAGTGATATAAACATAAACATATATAGACACTAACAATAAGATTTAGTTGTTCATTAAATTTTTTTAATATTAATTTTGAATATTCATATCTATTGATCTCACTATTGCTTTATTTTTTTAGTCAATAAAAAAGATCAACATGATAATCTACACATAATAAATAAGTCTATTAATTACTAAAAGTTGCAAAACGAAAATATTAGTATCCTTCACATAATAATTAAACTTTCTCCATAATATATGTACATTACTCCAACTACTTATTTATGAGACAATAACTATACTTATTCCTTAAATCTATAAATATATCATTAAACACGTCTACAAATTTAATTAACGAATAAAATAAGTAGACAAGAATAAAAATAAAGGAGGAAAATGATTAATAATCATTTCAGGTCATACCTCTGACGTAGTATCAGCAACCAAGTGAAAATGTCTCTTATATAAATTTGAATTAAATAAACACTGCAATCCAATATAGTAGCACTCTTTTATTTTATTTTACACAATTCTTATAACTGTTTATATTTTTGTATCGAAAAAATGCGCACGAGTCGAACGAGAGACAGTACCATTCTCTTCCCTCCTTACGTTTCGTTTGGCACACAGATTAAAAATATAAATAGATTGTAGTATAAAAATGGCTGTTTATATCTTGCGATTAAACGAGTGGTGTTTTTATTTATTTTTTAGTTCGTTTGATTTTTTAGATTAATATTTTATTTAGAGTAATGGTTGTATTCATTTTGTAATAATAAATATTTTTTTTCAAGAATCCAGTCGTAGTGCAGAGCCACAAGTATGTAACTGTTACCGCCACTGGTTGTGGGCCCGAACCCACTCGAGGAAATGAAATATTTATTTAAATTTATATTTTAATTTCTTCTCTTTGTTGTGAGTGTCTGAATACTAGGTTTGCCTACCCTGCTGTGCGCAAGATACAGCGTAAAGCTGATTTTTGAAGTTAAATTGGGTATATTAATGATTAACATAAGCGTTTTGTTGAAAAGAACATCTTTAAATAAAATTGATGTATAAAATATATTAAAACAATAAATTAAGCATCTGTTGGTATAAACGGTATATCCAATGTTGCCACCTGCTATTTCATGATACAAAATATTGCCATTATAAAAAAATATTTCTCAGTAACATGAGAGATGTTTATTTTTTTTTCGTGCGTCTATAACGTGGTATTTAATGGGCTGACCTGTTTGGTTTTTTTGTTGATTTTGTAGCTTAAGTTTATTGCTTTACACTTAATTGATACTTGGGAATATCTAAGATGATAATTTCTTTAAAGCTAACCTTTATTAATAGTTGAAATATATAATTGTGAATAATTGATGGATGATTGCTTTGCACTTATTGCAAATAAATTTTAATCAAAGGAATGTTTTTTATAATAACACTTACTTTATCTTATAAGCTCCTCCAATTTATTCCTTCACCAGTGGTGCAGGTTTATTTCACCAGCTTTTATATATTATCTATTTATTAACTACCCTCCTTTTTTGTACAAGACCTAACACTGGTCGATTTTATACCATTATTTATTTATCAACAACCCTCTTTTTTTAACAAAACCTAAAATTTTATACTAAATATTTATCATTTTCATTGTATTATATCACTTTGGTATATTTTTTTGCCTTTTCTATAATTTTTTTTATGTTTGGTTTGGTCAAATAATGCCATATTGGCATTACTTACGTGTTAAGTGAGGTTTCTATTTGGGCAGTAAATAAAATTTTGGAATAAACCAATTACTAAATGGCAATTTGTTGACAATCAAGTACAACTTAAGATTAATGTTTAATACGTTCTAGTTATTTAGAAAACATCAATAACTGTATTTAATTACAAAGTAGCGGGTTCAATCTAACTTGTTATTCTAATTGGTTTGCACAATTTTTATTGACTTCGTTGGTTAGTGCGTTTCAAAATAAAGGAAAATATGTAAAAATAGTCGTTTTCCTGTTTTTCGTTTTTTATTTAATATTAAATACACCATTTTTTATTTAATAGAGCGGATTCAAATCTCGATTGATTGTGTCTCTCTAACAATAATAAATAGGTAATTCTATATACTTTTCCACATTATCATAGATGACTTTTTTCAAATGTTTTCCCTTTTTGCGCAGTGGTATCCATAAATATTATCTAAACATTTAAACTATAAAAACAAAAAAAAGGTACTGGTATATTAGGTACAGATTATAAAATTTTGTATAAAATGTACAGATTGACATACGTATGCTTTTGGTTTTTTGTAATTGATCTATTTTTGCCAACTTAAGTACGTATTCTAGATTATATGAGTACAGTTCAAGTTTCATTTGATATTGTCAGTTATAAAACAATAAATCTATTAAATGTAATATATATATTTTTACACCTATGTATCTACATGAAGATATATCTTTTTTTTTTTTTCTCTCATAGGGAATCTAGTGTTAAAACACTCCGTTCCCCATGCACCGCTCTCTTTCCGAGATATTACGTGTTGAGTGGCGGAAATGAAGCGCGCTTTGTGAGGTTACCAGAGTGTATTAAAATAATACTTATTATGAAAATGTACAAAATATTGAACGTAGGGGAACGGAAATGTCTTAATGAGAACAGAGTGTCTGGTACCCATGCTCCCTATGCCTACTGTGCTATTTGCGGGATACAATGTGAAGGTAAAAAAATTTAGCCAGAAACCCAGGAATACCTAAACATCGCGTGTGTATCGAAGAACGAAATATGCCACGATCATGTCATCGATATAATTATAAAATAAGTGCCAAATACTACCAATTTCCTCGTGAAAACCACAAAATCCAGACAGTCTTTTTAAGACAATGGGGAATAAATTATTAATAATGTATTATAATTATGGGTGTTTTGGTGCAGCGGCAAAGCGCCTTATAGTAAACCCGACGGTTATGGGTTTGATTCCCACTCGGGGTAATTAGTTATTTTTACTTCTTTCCTCTGATACCAAGACAAAACGCGCTTTTAAGTTACGCCTCAAGTCAATTTCAACACACATTTTAGACATGGGTGCGGGAGAAACGAAGTTTTTTAGCTCTTCACGCTGCATCTCGCACACAACAGTGTAGGCAGAGAAAACCTAGGGGTAAGTCACTCTGTTCCGCTCTTGCCGCCGAGTTAATAAATACAATATAATAAATATTTTTATTTCTTCTAGTAACGAGGCAAAGCGCGGCGTTTAGTTTTGCTACTCAACTACGCGCTGCATATTGCGTGTCTTTACACTAGGTTCCAAGGTACTATTATGTGCCTTCCCCGCTCTGTGCAGGAAACAGCGTGAAGATAAAAAATAATAATAGCGCAATTTTATAAATATAAAAAAAATATTTGTCCATCATAAAGTTAAAATTTTTTATTATTACAGTAAGCAGGGGCGACGACATCTATATTAGTTAGACGTAAGCTGTAAAAGCCAAATGTGACTATGAAAAGTATTATAATGCAATGCCTGTAGAAGAGTGCCTAATGGTTGAGAAAAGTAGTACGTACGTCGATTGGGAAAATCACGGGTTCACACTCCGCGAAAGAAGAAGAAGCTTATAAACCAGCTTCTTCTTCTTTTAATTTAGGCCTTTTAAATTTTATTCTATGCTTTTACCTCTACGTAGGTTAAAAATATATACTGCCTTAATTTCTTTAAATGCTTCTTTAAATCTTATTGTCGATTTCATGGTTTATAATGTACAAGGGGGCGCGCGCACCTTCACCCGCTTATATGTAACCTTAGGGGTAAATTCTAAAAAAACCACGAAGCACGTGTTCAATAAAATTATTTTTAACACTCTGAATTTGAAATTTTATAAAAATCGGTGGCGATTTAAAAAAAAATCCATACAAACTTCCAACCCCTATTTCATTCCTTTAGGGTTAAAATTTTTCATAATCCCTTCTTAGTCCTGATTATGAAAATAAACATCTGTCCAAATTTCACGTTTCTACGCACAGCGGTTACGGCTGTGCGTGCGTCTTACCTCAGTCAGTCAGGTACATTGTCTTTTATATATTATATATATAGAATAGAAAAAGATTATAATATTTTGTTCAGCTTTGTAGGCAGAAGGAATCTAATGTTAGGACATTCGGTTTCCCACAACTCAATTTCCAAAACATTGCTTGTATATTTCAGTAGCGGAGCTCAACGCCGCCTTGTGTCTTCTTACTAGAGAGAGGAATTCATAATAAATCATTCTTTCGAGTAGAAATCGAATTGACAACCGTTGCGTTTACAGTCAGACGCTGTACCGCTGCGCCATGACCCTCTCAATCGTATTATATTTTCCCACGAATAAATTTCTTTGTTATCTTGCTTAATAAAATAAAAAATATGTCGGTATGTCGATGCGTACGCGTGTGCTTGTATCTGCTTACTATAGCTACTTGTCACTTTGTTTTTTCTTATATGAAAAGATTGAAGGCCACTTTTGGTACAGCGCCTTACTGTGAACCCAACGGTTGTTGAGGTTCGTCACCCATTCGGGGGAATGATTACATTTAAGCTCTTCTTAAATATTCGCTTTAGCAGGCAAAGCGCGGCGATGAGTTCCGCCGCTCAATACTTTATAACTCGAAAATTAGGCGTAGAGTAACATTGCCTTATTACCAGAGCTAGAAAATAAAAATATTAAATAATTCATTCCCCCGAATAGGAATGAAATCCACAACTGTCGCGTTTACATTTACAGTCACTGGCTGTTCCACAGTGCCACGACGGTCTCTAGGTATAGTAAAAGATAAAATATTCAAGCCTATTAATATGCAAGGCATTACGATATTGCAAGGCCATAGCTTGTTTTATAAGTTGTTATAGAGAAGTACTAGGTATTCTGTACGTACCTATAAGTCTGGGTATTAAATGAAATCCCACAATGGACTGTTATAAGTAATTTCTTTATTTATTTATTCCACATATGAGAATATCTTTCCACATATTGTTTAGAAAACGTTTAAAAATTAAAGTATAGCGTAGCGAAGATTTGAACCCGTGCATTGGAATTTGGAAGCAGTCCTAGTGCTCTGATGCAAATTACGTCGATTTTTATCGTTCCGTATGTCATTAGGTAAATACGGAACCATTATTGAATTACTTTGTTGCCCGTCCATCTGTTTGTCAAGATCATTTATTTCAAGGCCGCGTGGAGGTATCAGGCTAAAATTAATGTCAAATGTAAAGATATATGGACCCTTGAAGCATAGAAAAAAAACAAAATTGAAAGCAAACGCGAACAAAAGATACGAGCATTTATGCATCGTTTTTGAAATTCGATCAAAACCAATAGGGTACTACCCGTGGAAATACAGTTATGAAATTTGGCATGAAATGAGAACTTGAAATAAATTTAATAAGGAAAAAATCTGAAAAATGAATATTTATAAGTATTTTATAGAAAAAAAAACTCTATAAACTACCTTACATATCTTCCATGTACATACAAACAACGATCATATGTAGTGTTATTATATATATATATATATATATATATATATATATA